>CAUYRH010052981.1:0-11770 GCA_963574655.1 Perodicticus potto
AGAGAATCAGTACAGATCAGCAACAACCCGTGCCCTGTTCACACCCTTCAAGAAAACGCCCAAGACTCTGGACTCCATGGGGGACAGGCCTCCAGACCTCAGAGTGAGAATGGAGGGGAGTGCTGGGAGTTCAAAATTTCAAGTAGAGAATATGTACAGTTTTATACAGTTTTATGCCTGGCAGGAGAGTGCCATGGCACTCTAGTAGAGGAAGAAGGTCTGGTTTTTAGAGGGTCTCTCCCATGGGATAAAATGGGAGACTATTAGAACTCTGCTGGCTTGTTTGTATGGAGTATACTGTGAGCTGTTCTCATGGGGGAGGGGACTGTCATCCACTTAGCGATGGATTTTGTACCTTTTGTTTGTATCCTTGGGGTCTCAGCTTGCCTTAGCAGGGTTGGTGTGTGTTCTTCAACCTTCTCTTTTGGCTCAGATCCAAACCATTGGCTTTCTTGCTAAACTTCTGTCCTTTAACTCTCCTTCTGGACAGGAGCCTCTGTGGAAAGCTGGCTCCAGTCAGCCATCTTGCCTCACTTCTTAAATTTGCCTATATTTAATGTGCACAACTTGTTTTGATATGTGTATACATTGTGAAATATCACAATCAAAGCTAATTAACCTATCACCTCCTATATTTGGGGGCGGTAAGATCATTTAAGCTAAAACCTCTTAACCAATTTCAATTATACTATTCAATATTATTAACTGAAGTTGTATTATTGTACATTAGATCTCCAGAATGTATTTATCTTGCATAAATGAAACTTTGTACCTCTTAACGAATAATCTTCTCCTACCCATCACCCCCAGCCAACATTCTACTCTGTTTCTATGAGTTTGACGTTTTTAGATTCCACATATAGAGAATATCCATTTCTTTCCTCTAAGAAATATTTACTAATTATTATATGAGGAAAATTTTCTTAGCATTGATTACACTGTGGTAGAATAAAACAAAAAACAACAGGTAGGTCAAGTCTCTGCACTTGTAGTGCTCACAGTCTAGTAGACATTAGATATTTAGTAGTCTAGTCAAAGAGATAGACATTAGATATTTAAATTGTTTAATAAATAATTTTAAAAGAATAGATTCTTGTGAGAGAGCACAAATGTAGAGACCTAATTGAACTTGCTTTAGGGAAGGAGGTCAGATAACTTTTGGGAAAGGAACATTTAAATTAAAACTTCAAGGATGAGTAGGATTTGCCCAAGCGGAAAGTTCAGAGGAAGAGTTCCAGACAGATTTAACATCACAGCCACCCAGTAGTGTTCAGAGATTCAAGATTCTCTTGAATTCTGTTCACCAACAGAATCAACCATCAGGTAAGATAATTCTTATATCAGGCTTCTAAAACTTAGAATTTCCTGGATAATATCATTGAGTTGGATAATCCTTGTGTATGGAATTCATAGTTAAAAACTCCAGTGATTCTCTTGACTAGATAAGATTTGACATTTATAATGGGCAAAAAAGAAAAATACTTGAGCTTGTAAGACTTTCCCAATTTCACAGAAACTAAAGAAGCAGCTACTATTTTAGCTCATATTGTCAGGTACACAGATCTTCCCCAAAAGCTCAGAAAATCTTAAGAAAGACATACAATTAAATACTTACAGATGACTTCAGGTACAAGGAAAGTCAAGCTAACTGATTTCCTTCTTTCCAGGAGGACAACCTTGCCATTCAAAATCTATTGGAAAAATGTCTAGAGCATTCTCTAATATCACATTATCATATTATTCTGAAGAAAGTTAGTAGTTCTGCATGTTCACAAATTTTACAGCTTTCAGAAACACTACAATATTTCCAGAAGAATACAAAGTCTGTTGAAGTATGCCTCAAATCTTTAGACATCAGATTTCTAGGCTACATCATATCTGACAACAGAACCGTATGTTCCTCAATTAATTTGAAAAATTTGTTACAAATTATCTATCTTGACCTATTACCCTCTTTCAAAAGACATTTTCCAAAGTATAGTTTAAATAATATTAATAGGTATTACTTAAAAGGAGAGAGGTTTTTATTTTTTGTTTTTCTTTGAGACAGAGTCTTATTATGTCACCCGGGGTAGAGTGCCGTGACGTCACAGTTCACAGCAAACTCAAACTCCTAGGTTTACGTGATTCTCTTGCTTCAGCCCCCCAAGTAGCTGGGACTACAGAGACTACTAGCTATTTTGTTGTTGTTACAGTTGTCATTTTTGTTTAGCTGGCCTGGACTGGGTTTGAACCCGCCAGTCTTGGTGTATGTGGCTGGTGCTGTAACCACTGTGCTATGGGGGGGCCAAGCCAGGAGAGAGATTTTAAAAATAAAGTACATGGAACAAAGTTGGACAAAATAAAAAGTATTAATGCAGATCCCTTCATATGTTCATATTCACTGATAATATCAAAAGAGAAGTTTCACTTCTTAGTATTTTTGAGATACATTCATCTGTAAATATAAGATGGATAAAAGACTTAAGTGCAAGGTATGAAACCATAAAATTTTAGGAAAAAACATAGGAAAACTCTTCTGGTAATCAGTCTCAGCTAAGAATTTATGACTGAGAGCCCAAAGGCAAATATAGCAACAACAAAATAAGTAAATAGGACAATTAAATTAAAAAGCGTTTGCAGAGCATCAAAAATAACCAACAGAGGAGTAGACAACCTAGAGAATGGGAGAAAATATTCTCACATCATATATCCAGTAAAGGGTTAATATCCAGAATCTATAAAAACTGAAATCAACAAGACAAAACTAGACAATCCCATTAAAAATTGGGCAAAAGACATGAACAGAAGTTTTTTAGAAGAAGATAGGCAAATGGCAAAACAAAACAAAACAAAAAAAAAAAACACATGAAGAAATGCTCAACATCACTAATCATCAGGATATTAAAACTAAAATCACTAAAATCGCCTTACCCCTCTCAGAATGGCCATCAATAAAACATTCAAAAACAATAGGTGCTAGTGTAGATGCAGAAAAGGAAGAGTCTATACTAGTTGGGAGTGTAAATTAGCACAACCTCTATGGAAAACAGTGTGGGGATTCCTCAAGGAAATAAAAGTTGACCTGCATGTGACTCAGAAATCTCACTTGTAGGTATCTACCCAAAGGAAAAGAAGTCATTTTATCAAAAAGACACCTGCACTTGAATGCTTATTCCATCACAATTCACCATAAAAAAAATGTGGAATCAACCTCAGGGCCTATCAATTTATGAGTAGATTAACAACACATATATGTGGTATATATATACCATAGAGTGGTACTCAAAAAAAAAAAAAAAAGAAAAGAAAGGAATGAAATGTCTTTGGCAGGAACGTGGATGGAATCAGAGTATTATTCTAAGATAAATACTCAGGAATGAACAAACAAACACCTCATATACTCTCTAATGTTTGGGAGCTAAAACATCAGTGTGCATGGGCACAGGAAATGTAAAAGCCATTGAAATGTAAGAAGGGAAGAGAGAGGAGGGTAGAGCTAGAAACCTACTTACGGGGTACGATGCATTCTATTCAGGTGATGGGCACACTAAATGCCCTGATTAAATCATTTTGAAAGGTGTTCATGTAACAAAAATATTTTCACCCCCTTAATGTTTTGAAAAATTAAAAATAGGCTCCATTACACAGGGTGTCCATAAAGTTCATGTGTGCAATTTAGTTGTCTATTTTAAATTGTACACACAAACTTTGTGGACACCCCATATATCTGGTAATACTACTTCTGGGTATTTATCCCCCCAAATTGAAATAAGGACCTCAAAGAAATACTTGCACTCCCAAATTCATCGTGGCAATATTCACAATAGCCCAGATGTAAAAACAACATAAATATCCCTCGACAGATGAGAGAATAAAGAAAATGTGGAATATCTTGTCTATGCAATGGAATGTTAATCAGCTATTAAAAAAAGAAAACCTACCATATCCCACAACACAGATGAACCTTGAGGATATTATACTAGGGGAAATAAGCCAGTCACAGGACAAAAACTGTGTGATTTTACTTCTCTGCGGTATCTAAAATAGTCAAACTCACAGGGCAGAGAGTAGAATGATGGTTTGCACGGACTGAAGGGAGAGAGAGAGAGAGCTGTTGCTCAGTGGATGCAAAGTTCCATTTATACATAGTGAATAAGCTCTAATGACCTGCTATGTGACACTGTGCCTTTAGTTAACAATATTACATCATGCATTTACAACCCCTAAAACAGATTTCATGTGAGGCATTCTTACCACAATAAAAAAAGAAAGAGAAATTAATTCTTTATAAAAGAATAAACATACACCCTATAACTTAAAACATAATCTCCAAAATCAGTAATACTTTGGATGGGTTTAGGAACAGACTGGATCCAACAGAAGAAAAAATCAATAAGCTAGAATAAAGGATGATAGAAGTAATGCAAATTGAAGTACACAGTGAAAAAAAAAAAGACTTAAATAACAAGAAAGAAATAGATGGGACTCTTTCCAAGAACTTAGCATGTGTGTATTAGGAATCTCAGAGGAGGGGAGAAACAGGAGACAGTAGCAATATTTGCAGAGGTGACGTGACGTGCCTTAAGTGATATTCAGAAAGCACATTATAAATAAGGCTTTATATAGGCTTGGCGCCTGTGGCTCAACGGGCTAAGGCACCAGCCACGTACACCTGAGCTGGCGGATTCGAATCCAGCCTGGGCCCGCCAAACAACAATGATGGCTGCAACCAAAAAATAGCCGGGCGTTGTGGCGGGCGCCTGTAGTCCCAGCTACTTGGGAGGCAGAGGCAGGAGACTCGCTTGAGCCCAGGAATTGGAGGTTACTGTGAGCTGTGATGCCACAGCACTCTCTCCAGGGTGATAGCTTGAGGCTCTGTATAAAAAAAAAAAAAAAAAATTAAGGCTTTATAAGGAAAAGCAGGTTGAGATCTAATGGAACAAATGAGGCACAACATAAAATGCACTAAACTTGAGCTTCTTAATCTGACCTAGGGTAGAAAAGTTAAAGAGGAAACAATGAAATCTACTGTCTAGTCCCCAGAGAAGACTATTCTTCCAAACTCAGGTGATCCAACCTCGCGGCTTTCAGAAGACTGCAAAGGAGAATCTGTCTCTGCTCCCTTTAATCTTCTGACAGAAAAATGAGTTTCCCATCTCCTAGTATCTCATTGCCTATACAGCAAGAAAGAAAATGGCAAAAGGTGGATGTCAGTGACATCCGTCTTCTTCTAGAACGTTTTGTGTGAGAGTCTACCCAGAAACTTGCACTCACACCCAGGCCTTTAACAAAGAGGAACGTAGAGTGGAAACTCAAAATCTATGGAAATATTCAAAAGGAAAAATACCTTGATGCACCTCTGAAATTCCATTTTCTACATTTTGCTTTAGAACTTTGTTCCAGACTGTATTACACAAAAAACAAAGTTCATAACCCCCAAACTTGTACCTGTGAGACTGTGCTTTAATGTGAAGCTTAGAGAAGTTATTGAAGGGTTAAAAATCAGAAATTCACCATGAGACTTTCTGATTTTAACTTCTACAAAAAAAAAAGTATGTTGAAATCCACAATAGGCATGTTTTTTATGGATAATTTCCTATTTTAAAAAGCAAACTAACATGAGTCTATGCAAGTGATTCAGTGAATGCTTCTTTTGATCTCTAATCTCTTCCCACCCACCCATCCCCAACACTATTCCAGTAATTTTTATCTCCTAAGTTGATAACTGATGCTGAAGTAATGAACTCTAAGACTCCAATAAGAATCTCAGAATACAGTCAGGTCTTGAAGTTATTGCAATTTTTAATATCTTTGCTAGCATTTTCCTCTGTTGTGTGTTTGTTCTTTCATAGCTCCCCACTTCAATCTTAAGAGAACCTGGATTTCCTCTTCTCTTTCAAACTTACCAGCAAGAGTAGGCACTATTTTGAAGTTCCAGGAAGACTACTGAATGGCAGTCACATGGTATTGGCTGAAATTGCAAGGTACGGTGCTGAGAAGCGATTAGCACCTGCTTTTACAGGTCCTGAACTCCTAAATTCATTCCTCTCATTCCAAGTAATTGATAGCAAGATTATTGCGAGAGGCTGGGAAACTATGCAGATAACTTCATTAGAGAGAAAAATCCTTTCTTCTCCTAATAGAGTTTTCTCCAAAATGCATACTTTTCTTAGCATTCCTCGGAGTGATGGAGCCTCGGGACATTTTAACTATGTGATGCTTTCCAAACAGCAAGAAGCTCTTAGAATTTAAACCAACCCTTAATAGTAAACGAGACTGTGCCGAGGACTTGCATCCCCACAGTGGTCGGCCACCGCTAGAACACAAAGGGAACGATGACCTAATTCAGGAGACTGACAAGACTCCTGCCTGAAAATAATTAGAGGACATTTTCAGATGACTTGTGATGTGGAAAAGAACAATAGCCACCATTTATTAACTGCTTGTTACTGGCCAGTCCCCTACAGAAACTCTTCATCGTACTATATGAGGTTCCAATTAGAGAGACTGCAGGCATTCAGAGAGAGGTCAGTATGGGAGGGAACTGTTTGAAAAAGAGGATAACAGAGCTGAGCTGCAGGTCTAGAAAGGCACAGAAGACAGGGAGCAGACTGGGAAGGGAGAGTGTCACAGTCACACGTGTGATTGTGGAATTTTGAGGGGAGACTCTTGAGCCTGGGGCTTCAGAATGGGAAAAATTGATATCAAGAGTGATTGCGGAATACTGCTCAAGTGTTTAAACTTCTCTATATCCATGACCTTTGCAATGTAACTTGCAGTTTCTCTCATCCAAAGGTCGAGTCTATTTCCTACCCCTTGACTACAGGCTGACCTTGTGACTTGCTTTGGCTGATAGTAAGGGGCAGTGGTGCCAATGTTCCAGTTCCAGGCCCAGGCTCTAGATGCCTGAGCATGTTTCCCTCTCTTCCTCTTCTCGTTCTTTCTTGGACCCCTACCTTTTGCTAAAAGAACAAGCCTGGGCTGGCCTCCCAGAGCAGGAGACCCCCGTGGAGCAAAGCTGATCAGCCGAGCCTGGGTCACTAGCCCAACCAGCCACCCAGCCCACCTGAAAGCTGGCTGCAGGTTTAGGCGTGAGGTCAGCCGCAACAGCAGCAGCAGCCATCTGACAGCAAATGACAAGCAAATGACTGAAGGTAAGGCCTATCTTCAAGGGGGTTAATTAAAAAAGGGGAAAAGTCACCTTTGGGTTGTGTGTTTTACTCGGCAAGCAGAATATCCTGTATTTTCTCTTTTCTCACCTGCTTGCTCCTTCTGTTTCCTTTGCTGGTTCTTCCTGTCGGAGTCAGCCTGCCCAAAGTGAGTCCTCAGACCTTCTCCCCAGTGAAATCCCCTGAGCCGTTAAGCTCAGCGCCACTGGGTTTCGAGTCCATCTGTGTGCGGTTTTCCATCCTCAGCCTCTGCTGCTCTCCTGGAGTCCTATCAGCTGTCCACCTGACCCTCCACCTGGGTGTCTGGTAAGCACCCCAAATGCAGTGTGAGCAAAGCTGAGTGCTGGTTCCCCCTCAGGAACCTGCGGTTTCTACCATGGCCCCTCCCCAGGCCCCTCACATCTCAGCTCTCAGACTGGTTGATTTAAGAGACAGTGTCAGATCACGTCATTTCTCAGTTCCAAGCCCCGCAGTGTTCCCCATTTTACTCAGAGTGAAAACCAATGTGCCTACTCTTGTCTCACAGGCTTTGTAGGCCAGCCTCTTGACGAGCCCTCTGCTACTTCTCTGCTCCAGCTGTCTGTCCTCGGTCTTCCCCAGCACGCCCAACATGATGCTGCCTAAGCATTTGCTTAAACTGTCCACTTCACCTGGAATTTCTTTCTGAAACACGCACTTCCATCTTAGGACTTGGATTTAGCTATCAGACCCTTCTTTGGAAAGACTGAGATTCCTGCGTGACCAACCACCTCCTTCCCCCAACTGCGTTCAAGTCTTTTGTTCAGATGAGGGCTGATAAGAGCTAAATGGGGACTCCAGAAGAGCAAGGGACAGTCTTGGGGCCGGGAGCGGTGGCTCCCACCTATAAACCTAGCACTATGGGTGGAAGAGGCGGGAGGATCCCTAGAGATCAGGAGTCTGAGACCAGCCTGAGCAATAGCAAGATTCTGTCTCCTAAAAACAGAAAAATAAGCCGGGCATTGTGATGGGTGTCCGTAGTCCCAGCTACTCAGAAAGCTGAGGCCAGAGGATCACTGGAGCCCAGAAGTCGGAGGTTGCTGTGAGCTAGGCTGATTGATGCCAAGGCACTCTAGACTAGGCAACAGAGTGAGACTGTCTCAAAAATAAATAAATAAATAAGGACTGCCTTGGTTACTGAGATCTTCTAACATCTAAAGCAGTACCTGACCACACTAGTCCTTAGCAAATATCAGTGAAATAAATGAACAAAGCTATAGTAACATTTCAATGTTTTGGTAAAAGAAAAAATACCCCAACCACTGGCAAATTAGGGTCCTCCTACATAATGGCAGTATGACACGATGCATGCACAGAGGGTGCGCAAAACGTACACACATTTAAGAAAGGAGAAGACCGTATTAAATTCATAATACTCGAGTCACATTTGACTTTTATAATTTGAAGAGGTGCTCAATGAGACTTGTACCCATCTTTTGTTATAGAATGTATTGAGTATTTCAATTTTAATACAGTTTTTTCCTTTCTTAAAATGTGTACACACTTTTGTTTTGGCACCCTCCATATATGCATGTAGCTTCTTGGTTCAAATCCTCACTCTTTCACTTGGTAGTGGGACCCTTGAGACCAATTATTTAACATCTGTGTGCTTTTTTTTTCTTTTCCATAAAATGAGAATTCTAGGACCTGCTTCACAGGCCCACAATGTGGGTTGAATGAGCAATTCTTTACAAAGTAATCCCAAGAAGATTATCAATATTAAATAAACATTTCATTTCATTAATAGTACCTATCTCATAGACTTAAGGATTGGATAAATAATTTATGTGACGTTTTAACATAATAAATGCTCAGTTGATATTAGGTGGTTATCTCGTTTCTGTATTTCCAGGACATTTACTGTTTCCTCGGGAAGAAGTTGGAAATACCTTAGCATTCCACTCCTAGTGAAGAATTTTGTGTGTGTGTGTTTACTTAAACACAGGATCCCTCTGAATTGCCTAGGCTGGCCTCAAACTGACCTGTGCTCAGGTGATCCTCCTGTCTCAGCTTCGTAACAGAACAATATGTCTTTAAAACAGACTTTCCTTTATGATAAACCCAAAATATACTCTACCTCTGTATTGTTTATCA
This sequence comes from Perodicticus potto, assembly GCA_963574655.1. Lineage (NCBI taxonomy): Eukaryota > Metazoa > Chordata > Mammalia > Primates > Lorisidae > Perodicticus > Perodicticus potto. Next base: position 9,264 of record CAUYRH010052981.1, read on the forward strand.
GTTCAGCTAAGATCTTTTCCTGAGGAATGTTCTTGGTTAATGGTTATTGGCCAGTTTACTTCTTTCTCTCATGTGACATCTCATGACTACCAACTTTCTCCTAAGAAGCCACAACTTGCCTCCTTAATGAAGGAGTGGTGTGTTTAACCATAAAAATTAACACTGACCAATAGAAACCTTGCACTTAATAAGTTCTTTAAAATAGGATTGTTACTGCTTTTCCATTACTATCATACTATAACTACAATCAGTCCTTGGAATCCAAAACCAACTTAAATTGGAAAAGGCCAAATAATTGTCATTTTCTTAATGACCTGTACTTGTGTGTTTAGTAAGCACATTGCTTGAGAATACATATTTGCTATCAGATTTTCTCCCGAGGGACAGGAGGACCCTTTGGACCCTATTACACCGCTACCCTTCACTGTTTCAGGCATTACGCTGAATGCGAGCAGAGGCAGCATTTGGCAGGAGGGAGGGGTTGTTTCCCATAGGTCTTTGGATCATCTGACTATTGTTCTGTTTTATTGATCCACATGGACTCTATCTTTGCAGATATGAACAATTACTAAATTCAATGAAAATAAAATTAAAAGCCCCACCAAGAACTAAAAAGATGATAATAACAGATTTCATTTTCTTGGTCCTGGGAAATATCCTTCTGACTAACCTGTCTGCTATTTTATACCCCCAAGTATGCTGTGTGTTCTTTCTTCCCAGAAGAACTGTGTCTATGTTAGTTCAATTGCTGGAAACAATTCATCATGCCAGCGTGACATTTACTACCAAGACATGATATTTAAGACACTCATTTTCCCAATTCTCTCATTAGGATGGGCAGTGCTGACAACCTTTTTAGAAGACATAACTCACTGTATGTTGAACTGACTTATACACCAATTTTTACATCAAAGGGAAAAAGTTAAATACATTATGGAGGTGAGAATACTGGTGTTTTGAGTGTATCATCACATGAGTAGACTAGAACTCAGAAAATCACATAACTGAAGGGAATTTGAGACTTTCTCTTCTATCCTTGCCATCACCCTTGTTAACATCTATATTGAAACCACCACTTCAACCATATGGCATTGTGTGTGCATACATATATGTATCATTTGCTGAAAAGGCCAAGGAAAGCTGAAAGCTTCTTCGTAGATATGATGATGGGTTTGGAAATTTTTGAATTCTCCAAAGGTTGACTTTCTTTATTGAGTAAAGACTCAATTCTACAAGAAAGCCTGCATAAGCTTTCTTATTTGTATGGTAAAAAATAGCATTGAGATAAAAATCAGAAGACACAGGTTTAAGACCTGGCCTTTCCATTTACTTTATACATGACCCCAAGCAAGTCTCAGTAGCTCCCTGGGATTCAGGTTTGGGTAATCTCTAAGAATCCATCCCAATTTAAAATTCCTTGACACTGTGACTTTTCTATATTACTTAGACTTTCTGGTTTGAGGACTACATATGAGCACCATAGACAACCTACTTACTTCTGCAGGAAAAGACTTTGGGAAACGTTTTGCTAGATGGAGAATAATATGTTGGCATTAAGTTATTTAATATGTTTAAATTCAGCTGTCAAGTTTAACTTTAGCCAGAATTATATGAATTATAATGCCAAAATACCCAGATTTTTTTCCTGCTTTTGGCTTTTAGTAGAAAGATAAAATATGACAAGACATTTCAGATCAATGTGCTTTTTCTAAAATAGCCATGACTCAGAGTCAATATTAGAATGGATATTATCTGCCTCCAATTACCTTCTCTATTACTCTTTGTGCACAGTGGCCATAAATGTTCATAATGATGACCTCAAGTTACAGAATCTTCAAGGACCAAAAAAATAAACTATGCTAAAATTACCTATTAAGAAAGGAAAGTCACGGGGGCAGAGGCAAATTGGCCAACTGGAGCCAGCTTTCCACAGAGGCTTCTATCCAGAATATTCTAATCCCAGCAGAAGAAAAGAAATAACCAAAATTAGAGCAGAATTAAATGAAATTGAAAACAAAAAAATTATACAACAGATAAATAAATCAAAAAGTTGGTTTTTGAAAAGGTCGATAAAATAGATAAACCTTTAGCTAACCTTACAAGGAAAAAAAGACTAAAATCTCTAATTTCATCAATCAGAAATGGTAAAGACGAAATAATAACAGACTCCTCAGAAATTAGAAAATCCTCAATGAATATTACAAGAAACTTTATTCTCAGAAATATGAAAATCTGAAGGAAAATTGACCAATATTTTAACCATGCCACCTTCCAAGACTTAGCCAGAATCAAGTGGAAATGTTGAACAGGCCTATATCAAGTTCTGAAATAGCATCAACTATACAAAATCTCCCTAAAAAGAAAATCCCAAGACCGGAGGGCTTCATGTCAGAATTCTACCAAACCTTTAAAGAGAAACTAGTACCTATATCACTCAACCTTTTCCAAAATATAGAAAAAGAAGGAATACTACCCAACACATTCTATGAAGCAAACATCACCTTGAT
>CAUYRH010052984.1:0-31292 GCA_963574655.1 Perodicticus potto
ATTTAAGTTGGGTGCATAAATATTTAGAATTGAAAAATCTTCTTGTTATATTTTTCCCTTGACCAATATAAAGTGACCATCGTTGTCTTTTTTGACTTTAGTTGCTTTAAATCCACATGTATCTGAAAATAAGATTGCAACTCCTCCTCTCTTCTGAATTTGCCTAAAAAATTGTCTTCCAACCCTTAACCCTTAATTTGTCTTTTGAAGCTAGGTGTGTTTCCTGCAGATAGCAAATTGATGGATGGCTTGTGTTTTTTAATCCAGTCAGCCACTCTGTGCCTCTTCAGTGGGAAATTCAAGCCATTAACATTTATTGAGATAATTGATAAGTGTGGTAGTGTTCTATTCATCTTATTTTGTGAGAGTCCATTGCTTAGTTTTATATTTTACATCAGCGTGGAAGTTAGGTTCTGTCCTTTGATTTCTGAGTTCTTACTTTGCTGTTGATCCATTGTGATGGTCACTGTGTAGAACAGGTTGAAGTATTTCCTATACAGCTGGTCTTGTTGTGGCGAATTTCCTCAATGTTTGTATATCAGTAAATGATTTGATTTTTCTGTCAATTTTAAAGCTTAGCTTAGCAGGATATAGAATTCTGGGCTGGAAATTGTTTTGTTTAAAAACATTAAAGGTAGATGACCATTGTCTTCTTGCTTGAAAAGTTTCATTAGAGAAGTCTGCAGTCACCCTGATGGATTTGCCCCTGTAGGTCAACTGGCACTTACTCCTGGCAGCTTGAAGAATCTTTTCTTTTGTCTTGACTTTGGACAGGTTCATCATGATGTGTCTTGGAGAAGCTTGGTTAGAGTTGAGGCAACCTGGGGTCTGATATCCCTCTGCAAGGAGTGTGTCAGAGTCTTTGGTGATATTTGTGAAATTTTCATTTATAATATTCTCTAGTATGGCTGCCATTCCCCTGGGTCATTCTTCTTCCCCTTCTGGGATACCTATAACTCGTATGTTTGAATGCTTCATAAAGTTCCATAATTCTGTCAGTCAACGTTCTGCTTTCTCTCTCTTCTTTTCTGCCTCTTTAACTATCTGAGTTATCTCAAGAGCTTTGTCCTCTACCTCTGAGTTTCTTTCTTCTGCATGGTCTAATCTGTTGTTGATACTTTCTATTGCATCTTTAAGTTCCCTAATTGACTGCTTCAGTTCCTTCAGCTCTGCTATATCCTCTCTATATTCTTCATATCGTTCATCTCTTATTTGATTCTGTTTTTGGATTTCCTTTTGGTTGTTTTCTACTTTATCAGCAGTTTCCTTCATTATTTCCATCATTTCCTTCATTGTTTTCATCATCAGTATTTCAAATTCCCTTTCTGTCATTTCCAACATTTCTGTAGATGTGTGTCCCCATAATCCATGTGCTGAGACCTCATTTGGAAATAGGAATGTTGCCGGGGTGATCAGTTGAGATGGTGTCATCTTGCAGTGGGGCAGGCCCACAACAAATGTCCTGATAGAAATCCTGGGGAGACACAGACACACATACTCCACTCTCTGGCTGAGCTAGAGGAAGAGGAAGCCGCCCATGAGCACAGAGACAGGTGGGGAGGTCCCCAGCCAGAGAGAGCCTGGAGTGGTGTCTCCCTACACTTGGAAGGCAAAGGCTTCAAACCCTCCCGCCTGGGAGATGATAAATTCCTGTCATCAGGCTGCTCCAGAGGCCCAGGTGTGGGTGGGCTGGGGGCTCCCAGATCCAGCATCTGCCAGGTCAGCGCCCCAGGCAGCCCCCAGATACCGAGGAGCCAGGTGCTCATCAAGCTCATTTGACAAAGTTTCCAAGCAGGTCCCAACAGGACATGTCGGGAAAAAAATGGAATTCAGGTGAAAATCAACAACCAAAGCAAAACTAAAATTTAAACTATGATCCACACCAAAAAATAGATAAATGCAGACACATGGGGGCTGGCACCCAAAATGACCTGCTGTGGCCTCTGGGTCTCAAACGGCCCACCCAGGCCAGGCTGAGTGTGGGCAAGGATGCAGCAGTGTCGGGCTTAGTTCTAGGAGAGCATGGGACCCAGAGGCCAACTTGGAGGCTAGTGCCAGGGAAGGGGAGCAGCCCGAGGCGCAGGGAGCAAGGTGTGGTGAAGGAATCTGGGGATCACTGAGGGTCTCAGGACCTCCTCTCAGGTCTTTCCCACAATGTTCCCCAGTCAGGCCCTGGAAAAGGGCTGAGAAATGGCACTGCTCCCCCGCTTGACCCAACCTATACCCAGGACTGGCACCATCAAAGATAGACCCTTGTCTGCCTCTGGCCAGGAGAACACACCATCCCTCCCAGGGTTACACTGACTAGCACCCTCTTCAGAACTCAGGTCCTGTGCTCAGAGCCTCTGCCTAGCTCCTCGGCCTGGTCCTTCTGTTGCCCATCTCTGGCTCTCCTCACTCTGACCTGCTCACTGCCACTCTTCCCCTTCCCTGTGCCTCTCTCTTCTCCTCTGCAGGGGTCCCCTCACCAGCCTCGTGTGCCCTTGGAGAAACTGCCTGTTGGATTCAGGTGTCAAGCTGCCCTGTTCTTGGCTGGTAAGGGTGGCCTGCGGTGACTCCAGGGAGGAGAGCCCCGTGTAGATACAGGTTTCTGTGCCATGCTGGTACAGAGCACTCACCTGCAGAGGCCTGAAATTTCTTATTTCAGTGCTTAATGCAACTGCTCACAGATAATTTACAAAAATGAGATTTTATAGAACATGTCTGAGCCCCCTATCCTGTGTCTATGCATCTGTTTCTCTCGAGCAGTCATGTCATGTTCCCGATGAGTCTGCTGCTCATTTGGTGACCTGAAGATGGCCCCAGGACTGTTCGGAGGACATTCTAAGAAACTGTTCCTACCAGCTGCCGCCTGGTGGCTGCACCCAGTAGGTGCCAGCTGTCCCCAGAGGGAACACAGGACCTGCAACGCGCACTTGGAAACATTGAACAAGTTCATGAACATGGAACTTTGTGGGTCACACTTGGCAAATTTCTCTTCAGGAATTTTAATTCCAAAATAATTGTATTGTTGTTTAAGAAAAGGCAAGAAAGGGTGGCACTTGTGGCTCAAGGAGTAGGGCACCAGCCCCATATACTGGAGGTGGCGGGTTCAAACCCGGCCCCGGCCAAAAACTACAAAAAAAAAAAAAAGAAAGAAAGAAAAAGAAAAGGCAAGAAAGAGGCTAACTAGAGGAGACTCCCTGTGAGGCTGGAGAGCAGACGTCTTCCTGAGCTGGGCCTAGACCATTTCACTCTCTAAATAAAGCTGCTGCTGGCCCCCAGGACCCAGTGTGATGCCTGTGAGCTGTCAGGGTAGGGGGTCACCCTGAGAGTCTGTGCTGAGGGCTGTGCTAATCTGGGGCAGGGGACAGATGGCTCTCCAGATGTCCCTGCAATGTGCCACCAGCATTGCTGCCATGGCTGCCTTGGGCAGGTACCAGAACCTTAGTGATAAGGTGGGAAGACGGCCCTGGGCTGGGAGAGGACTTGGTCCCACCCAGACTGTGTGGTTACCACTGCGGGTTGAGGCAGCTCTGCGAAGGTTCTCAATCCCTGGGTTGTAGACCCACAGAGTTGCCGGTGTCCGCTCCAGTCCAAGTCCATAAGAGAAGTCAGTGTTTCAGTTCAAGCCTGAAAGCCAAGAGATGTCTCCTTGGGCGATGAAGGGACCCCCTGTTTGGTGCGTGGAGACTTCATCTGACTGGACAGGGCCCATCTCAATGGGGAATGCCATGAGCCATGACCTACTGGGCATGGACACACTTCATGGCTGCCCACATTTATGTATCTATTGTAAATGACAAGGAAGGTCTCCCCCTAGCACGGGGTTTGAGTCCTGCATACACTACAGTGTAACTAAGTCAGGTTAACCAGCATGTGTAGGGTTTGGGTTTGGTTGAGATGGGGGTGAGGAGGCCTCAGCTGGTCAGTAAGGATGGGATCTGAGAGGACGGTTTTAGAGGTCATCAGGGCTGTGGGATGCTGGCCTCAAGAGTGACTGGAGAGGCGGGGCAGGCTCATCTGGAGTCACCCCGGCGGCCAGCTAAGGACACGTCCATGCCAGGCCTCTCCTGGGTTTCTGTAGCAGTCTTCTGCACTCAATCACACACATTTGTTCCCCTCACAAGTGTGTGTTGAGCATGTCTGTGTGCTGGATGTCAGACAGGAACCCGGCAGCATGGGCAGGAGCCTCCCGGGCCTCCTCCAGGGCTGGCAGCTCAGTGGCTGCCCGGCATAGGTACAGGCTTCTCCCATGCTCTTCCTGACACAGACAGACTCGGGCTGAGCCTGCAGCACTGACGGTGACTGGTGGTCACTGGTCCTTCCCAGCTGCTTCCCCAAATGCGGCTGCCCAGCTGGGGTCACAGCAGGTCTGGGCTATCTGGCCATGGCTGCGGCTGCTCCTCCATCTGCCGAGGTGATACTCATCTGGGGACAAGCCCCATGAAGAGAAACCAGCGTGGATGTGGCAAGCAGGCTGCTGACCTGCAGGCCCTGCCTCGGGCAGCTCCATAGAAACCCACATTGGTGCCACACGGGGGGACAAGGACACTGTCAAGGGGACCAGAGTCATTGTTCTCTTTCAACTCTCAAGCTCATTCTCACCATGTTTAGGTTCATGAAACACCTGGAAACTTAAAAAAAAAAAGTTTTTAATTTAAACAGTGGCTCATAGGACTCCAGAATTTTAAGCTTATATTTGAAACAAAACTGAGATTTGGCCTCAGGAGGTCAGATACATAACGTACCTCACATAGCCCCAGCTGTGGGTGACGTAATGTTTGCTTTGCAAACCACAAGTTTAGCGCTTAGAAAAAATATATTGCTCACCCACCAAGAAGAAAGACGGGAACAATGCACCCATTCCCTGAACAAAGTTCAGGCAGAGCAGGCAGCATCCACCCGGGAGGGGTCAGGACACACAGCAGCTTTGACAGTGGGCGCAGTGGGGGTCACGCTGGCAGAGGACTGCAGACAAGGCCTTCTAAGCCCACAGCAGAGCGCAGCACCCAGCTCATGATCCTGTAAAGCATCAGATAGGAGTGGGGGAGGGTAGGATGCCAGCAGAGCCGTGGGCTTTCAGCAGTGGCTGGAGGCTTCCCTCATGTCCACATCAAGGGTGGCCAGGACCATGGCTGCTCTCCCTGGGCTACTTTTTTCTCCACTCCTTGGGGACAAGCTTGTTGTTCTTTTGTGACAACTTTCACTCCCTGCCCTGTTCAGTGCTCAGAGCCCACATGGCCATGGCCAGCTCACATGTGCTCCCCTCCAGCCCCAGCTGCTGGCATTGGGGGTGAGCCTTCCAGCCTCGTGCCATGACTTCCTTACTGAAAGAGGGAGGGGAGGGTCAAGCCAACAGCTGAAAAAGCCAGACTCTTCTCTGAGAGCCAGGGGCTGGGCAGGCATTGCTTCCCCCGGCAACACCATGCTACAGGTACAATGCGGCACTGATCAGGGTTCTGTCGGCTGTTCCCCCTGCTCAGGCTACACCTGCTCTCCCGGCCTGCAGCCCCGGCCTTGGAAAGTGGCTTCTCAGGTCAACATGCCCCATCGCATCCAGATCTGCTCTGAAGCCAAAGCTCCACACTCTCTCATGTCTAATTAGTGCTGTGCTCAAGCATTGCTCTGAGGGGCACCTGAGCAGCAGGGTGGCAGGGGTGTCTGTTGTTTTCTATGGGTGCAGATCCCTCAGGAAACTCTCCTTCTTTCTGCTCATTAAAAGAAACACTGCTTGGGATTTCATCATAATTCCCAGAAATTGCAACCCAGAAAATTTAACCGAGAAATTTTTGGTTAATGGAATGATCAAGAAATAGATTACCAGGTTAATGGAGCTTACAAAAACTCTTTTGTTGGGAGCTTCCCTAATGCATTATTAGACTGCTGTCTTCTTTAAAATTATACTTTTGTAGTGATGGGGTCTTGCTGTGTTGCCCAGGCTGGTCTCAAACTCCTGGCCTCCAGCAATGGTCTCACCTCAGTCTCCCAGTGCTGGGATCATAGGTGTGAGCCACTGGGCTGGACCTAGACTACCATCTTTCTTTTTTTTTTTTTTGAGACAGAGTCTCAAGCTGCCACCCTGGGTATGGCATCACAGCTTACAGCAACCTCAAACTCTTGGGCTTAAGCGATTCTCTTGCCTCAGCCTCCCAAGTAGCTGGACTACAGGCGCCTGTCACAACGCCTGGCTATTTTTTTAGAGATAGGGGTCTCACTATAGCTCAGGCTAGTCTAAGGTGATCGCCCACCTCAGTCTCCCAGAGTGCTGAGATTACAGGCACGAGCCACCACACCAGCCCCTGATTGTTTAGTCTTAATGGAAACCCAACAATAAGTCAGGAGTACCCCTATAATTGGGTAGAAGAAAACATTTCCTGATCTAAGCGCATAGACCAACCGGGACAATTTTTAAAGAGGAGAGACAGTGTTGCCCAGCAAGAATGGACCACAGAATCAGCAACACCAGCAGGGGGGCTTTTGGCCCAAGACAGATTAAAAGTTTTTGTGAATTTTGCTAGTTGATTTTTAATGATCACATCAGGCTGCTCAACTAGCCCAGAGAACTGGGGCTGATAGGTATCATGAAAGTGCCTATCATGGCCCTAGAATGGGCCATATTTCACAAACTCATTCCAATATTTGGCCAGTAAAATGAACTCTCTTATCACTGTGGAGTTCAATAGGAACACCCCAGGCAGGAATGATTTTCTCAATCAGTATCTTGGCCACCACCAAAGCTGTTTCTTGTTTAGACAGGAAAGCCTCAACCCAATAAGGATGCATGTGAAGCATTACAAGAACATATTTGTGTCCATGAGATGGTGGTAACTGAGTGAAATTGAGTTGCTGTTTATTGAGGGGACCTTTGGTCAGTGGAAATTGACCTGTACAGGGCTTCGAGGGTTTATGTGGGTTATATGGGGGCAAACATTGCAGCATTTACATACCTGAGAGGCAACAGTTGGAAAAGTTCCCCAATAGTATTTTCTGCCCTGTTGAATTACTTTGTCTGGATTCCAAGGGTTAGGAATGTTAAAGTCTTCCTTTGCAGGGTGCTGAGAAGGACTCAATGTCCATTTGGGCCTTCCCATAATTTTGTCTGTGGGTTGAAAATGCAGTTTTATTTTATCCATTTCCCTCTTTCAGGCTCCAAGACTGCCTTTTGAGCCTGGAAAGGCAATTTTCAGATGGGGAAAGTAGTGAGGGAAAAGGAGGTCCATGGAGAGAAAGAAGGGTACTGGATTTCATAAGCATAATTGCAAAAAGAGGCATCTGCAGAGTGGCAGCTTCAGCTGCTATGTCTGTTAGGTGATTACCTTTATATCCTCCGTCCTATCAGAAGACTGTCTCTGGACAGTCTCTAGATGCTGGCCAGGGCTTGAGGAGCCTGAATGATGTCTAAAAGGGTCGGAACGTCTTTGTTCTTAATAGACTGCCTAGAGGACGTGACATGTGCTCCTTATTTTCAGAGCATGCCAAAATCACGGGCAACTCTGAAGGCTACCTATCATCTGTATAATATTAGCTGTTTTATCCCTCACAGGCAGGCAGACCTGAGTGAGAGCTTGTAGTTCCACTTGTTGGGAGAATCAGTCACCTGGAAGGGGGTCTGATTCACTGGTTTCGATCAGAGAGACCATCGCATAGCCTGCCTGATAGAAACCAGCAGAATTCTTGAACAACATTTGTCTGTGTACCAGATAAAATATGGGTGTCCCCTGTAAGTCTACACGTGACATGAAAATGGTGATGGTGTCTATAAAGGCAACACAGTCCTGGGGAACATCTTCTCCTGGTAAAGGCAAAAGGGTGACTGGATTAAGGAGGTCGCAATGAACTCTAGTCACGTGAGAAGAGGAGGAACAAAGTATCTTAGAGGAGGTCAATTGGCAGCTGAAAAATGCTGAGTGTGGTGAAAGGTGAGAAGGGCTGCAAATGAATGAGGAATGTACATGCTGAAAGGGCATCCCATTATTATATTTTCAGTAGCCTTAAGGAGGGTGGAGGGGTCAGTCTTTGGGCCACCAAGTCGAATTATTGACTGTAAGACCCAATGGGCTGATGGCTACCTCCATGGGACTGAGTTAGGACTCTCAAGGTATTTCCTTCCTGTTCATGGACAAAAAGAGAAAAGGAGAAAAAAGAATTTGGGTGTCCTAGAGTCGGGCAGTAAGGCTAATTGATCTTTTGGGTCCCCAACGTTCTGTTTACTTTCTGGAGTCCAAACTAGAGAATCAGGGGAGAAAACATGAAGTCGAGCATATAGTGGCCATGCCCTCACAGGAGAAGCTGGGCACCTGTGCTCTGCAGTACCCCACAGGTCCAAGAAATCCTGAACTACTTCATCGTGGTGGGGAGAGGAAAAGAAAAAAATGCCTTGAAGTCAAGAAGGATCAATGTTTAGTCCAAAAGGAGTTAGTATCTGAGAAGAGTGTCAGTTAAGTGTAGAATTGTGGGGGTGAGGTTATGTCCTTCTATCAGCCTGTAAGGTTTAAGAAAAGTAAATGGGGCTCTTAAAACATTTCTGGGGAAGGATCATCCAAGAGAACTGTTAGCCCTTCCACATGAATGTGAAAGGAATTGACTTTGTAGATTGACAGGGGTGCCCTTAAAGATGCTACAGAGATCAGTGGATGAGAAACACTGAGTGTTTCTAACATAGCAAATGTGTTAGACGGGAATGTGTGTAGGTCAGGTACAATGGTATGCCAAGGGATGACAGTATCATCAACAACCATGAACTCCTGAATAAATCTCTATAACTTTCTGTTTGGTTTGGGGACAAGTAACATGGGCGTGTTACAGGAGCTGGTGTAAGAGAAACCATTAACAGTAGGCTCTATATCAGTCAAAGCTTCAGGATTAAGGGGATAGTGCCTTATGCTGGGCATAAGTTTGTTGGGGTCTCTCTGTATAGTAGTAGGTGGTGCTGAGCGAATCAGGTTGACATCAGTGTTAAGACTCTGCCCAGAGTGAGTCTGGGTAAACTTAGGGAATTAAAAATATAAAGAACATTTTCTTAAATCTGAAAATAAGAAAATAAAAACCACTATCTATAAGTTTCTAAATTGGAATTGAGAAAGAACATTTTTCTACAAGCCTAAGTATTAAGAATAGGGCGAAAGAAACTAAGGTTTAAAAAAGGTAGACTGGAAATAAAGTTAAAGATAAATATAGGAAACAAGAAATAATTCTAGGAAGAAAATACTGAAACTTTAACCAAAATGCTCATTAAAACAATAGTTGATTCTCTAAAATAAGTTAGCTAACTAACAGAGCATTACTACAACAGCAAAAAACAAAAATAAATTACAAGTTAATAAAAATCAGTACCAGGACAGCGCCCATAGCCTAGTGGGTAGGGCGCCAGCCACATACACGGAGGCTGGTGGGTTTCAACTTGGCCCGGGCCTGCTAAAATAACAATGACAACCGCAACAACAAAAAAAATAGCCAGGCGTTGTGGCGGGTGCCTGTGGTCTCAGCTACTTGGGAGGCTGAGGCAGGAGAATCACTTGAGCCCAAGAGTTTGCTAGGAGCTGTGACGCCATAGCACTCTACCCAAGGCAATAGCTTGAGACTCTGTCTCAAAGAAAATAAATGAAAATAAAATAAAAATAATAAAAATGAAAACGAAAATAAAAAAATAAAAATCAGTACCAAAGACTTGGTGCTTGTAGCTTAGCGGTTAGGACACTAGCTACATACACCTGAGCGGGTTCATACTTGGCCTGGGCCAGCTAAACAATGACAATTGCAACAGAAAAAATAGCAGGGCTTTGTGGCGGGCGCCTGTAGTCCCAGCTACTTGGGAGGCTGAGGCAAGAGAATTGCTTAAGCCCAAAAGTTTGAGGTTGCTGTGAGCTGTGATGCCACGGCACTATATCCAGGGTGCCATAGTGAGACTTTGTCGCCAATTAAAAAAAAAAAATCAGTAACAAAAATGAAGACTTACAATCAGTACAAATGATTCTAAAACTTGGGAAAATATCAGATACATGTGAGGTAGTGTCACAATCAGTGGAATAAACCAAAATATATCAAAAAGTATTAAATGAAATATAAAATCAGGTTGATGGCAGGAAAAAAAAGATACAGATTCTGAATGAAGTGCTAATAGCATAATAAAGAAAAATAATAACATAAGAAGACATTTGGTCCTCAGGAATTTGCTGAATAACTTTCCGAAACTTGTTTAAAACAAATACATTGTTAAAAACAATTGTCATTGTTAAAAACATATTGTCATGAACTACAGACATGTATGGAATAAAAGACATAATACGGGAAGGTCAACACAGGCAAGACCTGTGCTGATGATTACAAATACAGTCACTTGGGAGCCTAAAGCCAAACGTCGGGAACGGCACAGTAGAGAACAGAACATGGTGTTCTGTTACGATGTGTGTTACGCTCACCGAGAGTACCCAGGAGAGACAGACAGACAGATAGAATGCTGGGGGCGGGGGCTGGCAGAGGAGGGAGAAGAAGGGGAAAACCAATGTGCAAACGTTGACATCTGGCATATATGGAGCTTCTTTGTACTCTTTTCAACGATTTTCTGAAAATCTCATATCAACATGCAAAGTTTTAAAAAGAAAATTGGGCAGTACCGGTGCTTAGTGGGTAGGGCGCCAGCCACATACACCGAGGCTGGCAGGTTTGAACCTGGCCCGGGGCCAGCTAAACAATGACAAATGCAACAAAAAAATAGCCAGGCGTTGTGGTGGGTGCCTGTCCCAGCTACTTGGGAGGCTGAAGCAAGAGCATCGCTTAAGCCAAAGAGTTTGAGGTTGCTGTGATCTGTGACGCCACAGCACTTTACCCAGGGCAACATAGTGAGACTCTGTCTCAAACAAGAAAAAGAGAAAAAAAAGAAGAAAAAAAAGAAAGAAAATTGACCCTATGATCCAGGACACACACAGCTAGACACATTTGTATTAAGTGAAATAAAACTAACTTCCATTAAACAAAACTTACTTTACACGAGTGACACTCTGATTTTTAAAATATCCCATTTCTTTATTTTTATTTATTTCAGATTGATATAAGGATACAAACAATTAGGTTACGTTGTTTACATTTGTTAGGTAGAGTCCAAGTTGTAGTTGAGCCCTTCACCCAGGAGGTGCGCCATATACCCTTACATTGTGCCCGTTAGGTGGCAACACACCAATTCCCTTCTCTCCTCTCCTCTCTCCACCCCCCCACATTTGGACGTATTTATGTTTTTCTCTCCTGTGGGCATGTAGTTGTTCATCTACTGGTTTCATATTAATATTGAGTACATTGGGGGCAGCGCCTGTGGCTCAAAGGAGTAGGGCACCAGCCCCATATACCAGAGGTGGCGGGTTCAAACCTGGCCTCGGCCAAAAACTGCAACTCTTATTTATATTTTATATATATATATATATATATAGAGAGAGAGAGAGAGAGAGAGAGAGAGAGCGCATGCGCATTAGATACTTGATTTTCCATTCTTCCAATACTTTACTTAGAGGGATGTTCTCCAAATCTATCTGGGAAAGTCCAAAAGATGTAAAGCCTCCACCTTTTATGGCTGAATAGTATGCCATGCTATACATACACCACAGTTTACTAATCTATTCATGAGTTGATGGGCACTTGGGTTGATTCCACATCTTGGTGATTGTGAACTGAGCTGTGATAAACATTCTAGTACGACTGTCCTTATGGTAAAATAAGTTTTTGTCTTCTGGGTAGATACTAGTAATGGGATTGCAGGGTCAAAGGAAAAAATCTATTTTTAGTTCTTTGAGGACTCTCCTCAATACTTCTTTCCAAAGAAGCTACACTAGTTTGCAATCCCACAGCAGTGTAAAAATGTTCCCTTCTCTCTACAACCATGCCAACACCTTCAGCTTTGGAACCTTGTGACCTGGGCTATTCTCTTGAGGTTAAGTGACATCTCAGGATGGTTTTGATTTGCATTTTTCTGATTATGAAAGATGAGCATTTTATCATGTATTTGTTAGCCATTCAAGTGTCTTCTTCAGAGAAGATACTGTTCATGTCTCTTGCCCAATGATAAATAGCATTGTTTCCTTTTTTTGTTGTTTAGTGTGAGTTCTCTGTAGATTCTGTTTATTAGCCCTTTGTCAGATTCATAACACGCAAATCTTTTCCCATTCTCAAGTTTGTTTGTTTCCTTTAATTGTTCTGTCCTTAGCTGTGCAGAAGCTTTTTAGCGTAATCATGTCCCATTTATTTTTGTTGTTGCTGTAGTTGCTAATGAAGTCTTCTTCATAAAATCATTCCTTAGGTCGTTATTACCAAGAGTTTTCCCTCATGCTTTCTGCTTAAGTGTTTATCGTTTTGTGTCTTAAGATTAAATATTGTATCCAACATTAGTTAATTTTTATAAGCAGTGAGAGGGGTGGGTCCAGCTTGAGTCTTTTATATGCTGGTTATCCAGTTTTCACAGAAATATTTATTAAATAGAGATTCTGTTCCACAGTGTATAATTTTGCTTAGTTTATTGAAGAATTTTTTTTCCATGCTAGTCACCAACCACTATCCCAGTGATTTTCAACTGGAGGCGATTTTCCTCTTAGGGGAAATTTAAATTTGTGTGGAGAGTATTTTAATTGTCACAACTGGGAAGTGCCAGTGGCATCTACAAGGTACAGGTTGGGTATTTTACTAAGCATCCCACAATGCATAGCACCTCCCTGCAAAGAATTAAGCCTTCCAAAATGACAAAAGTGCCAAGGTTAAAACACCCTAATCTAACACTACTGAAAGGATCAAAACTTGCAGTTGGGAAAATGGGATCCTTGAACTTGGGGTTAGCTGAAAGGAGTCCAGAGTGCCCATTCCCTGGGCACCAGAAGACAGGACAGCTCTCTCTACATTGCTCCAGGGCCAAGCAGCCTGACCCCAGAACCAAGGTGGTAATTCTTCAAGAGCTGCTAAGCCAGGGCTAGGCAAAAAGAATGCAAGTTACTTTTAAAAGGTATCTACCATAACTGTGAAGGGTGTGAAGAAAGGGCCTACAAGTCACTACCAACCTACAGTGCCCTATAGGGACATTTCCTGCATTTAACACCCCCACAGTTGTGACCAAAAGTTGAATCTGTAAGCACCTAATGACAGCCACAGACATGGACATCAGTAAGGGATGTCACTAGACAAACAGCTCCTTTTCCACCATTCGCGTACCGTTCCAAGCCTCCCAGAGACCCTCATACACAATGAATGGGCAAAATGTGCAAGCAGGCAGATGAGTTGCCCTTTCCAGGCCCTTAACATAGAGGTGATGGTGACGAACAGAGATGGTGTTCTATCAGGAGAAAAGAGAATGTCTTCCTCCCAAATCTCCCTGGAGTAATATCATAAGACATCTCAGCCAGTCTATTCCAGCATTCCATATTACCAAAAGTCCTCAAATAAATGAATACACTCTAGCATTAGATCCTACGTTCAACTTTACAAATTTATTCAATTGTTGTAATCCATTTCTGTATTTGCTTGTTATGTGTACTAGTCAGGTTTCTCTAGACAAACAGAACAAATAGGATCTCACTCTCTTCCCTTGTGTATATATATATATATATATATATATATAATTTTGTTGTTGTCTACTATGGGCACTGGCTCACAAGATCATGGAGGTAGAGAATTCCCAAGATCTGCCACCAGTGAGCTACAGAAGCACAATCAACTGATGTAATTCAGTCTAAGCTGAAAGGCCTCACACAGAGGTAGAGGATGAGAGGCAATGGTGTGAGTCCCTGATCAATCTGAGGGCCAGAGAACTGGGAGCTCAGATGTCCCAGAGCAGAAGATGGATATCCCATTGAAAAACAGAGAGCAAATTCCCATTTCTCTATTTTTGGTCTGGTCCCTGAATGTCTAGTTGATTTGCACTCACACTGGTAAGGGTGATGTTCTTACTCAGTCTACTAATTCAAATGCTAATCACTTCTGGAAGCACCCTCATAGACACAACCACAAATAATGCTTTATCAGCTTTCTGGGCATCCTTTAGACTAGTCAAGTTGACACATAAGATTAACCATCATGTTATGATATGGGAAACCTAGAATAGAATCACAATTAATCACATTATGCTTATAGGGAAAAAAAGGTTTTGACTGCCACAAGCTCATCCTTCAACCTTTCTCCAGCAATTGACTAAGCACAAGTAGAGAATGGATAAACTGAGAGTCTCACATAGAGATAGTCATCAATAGAAATATTCATAGACAGTGATTCATCAGGCAGAAACATGTACAACCAATAAACAAAAAGGGAAACGCATAAAATGTCAATATTGTATTATAAATCTGCAAAAATATCATAAGGTGAAACTATGAACATAACCCCCAAAATGCCTAAAGTGGTACAGAAAGATCCAGGTACCCTGCCAGCAACACCACAGATTCATTTTTTTTCTCTGGAGAGCAGTGAAATAATCTTACACCACCATGAAACCACACTTATTCTTTGCTTTACGCTATCTGCCTTGGGGATCTACCCAAGAAAGTAAACAAAATGAGGGAAAGAGTTAGTTTAAAGATGATCATACAGCTATAAACAAGAAAAATAAATTAGAAAAGTCCACAGCTCAAACAGTGAGAGAATGACTGAGCAAACTATCATTTATCTACACAAGGAATGGCAGATAGCCATTCAATATTAGAAATATGCACGCATGGGGAGTGCCAACATGTACAGATTATTAAGTGAAATGTTAAAGACAAAAACTGTGAACTTAAAATGTGCATACACACCAATTGGACCTACCAAAAGATGTAGGCATGAACAAAAATCAAGAGAATTTGGAAAGACACTACTAAGTTAAAACACAATTTGCTTCATAGCAATTCGTTCAGCACATACTATGTCCAGTGTGGTTCTGGGTGTTACACAACACCTGCACCATCAGCGATCAGAAAGAGACAAAGTACATGACGTCATGGCTTTGACATCCTAGGGGGAACAGCAAACACAAGCAGAAGAATAACATATAACATACTTTTTTTTCTTTTTTGTGGTGACAGAGTCTCACTTGTCGCCCTTGGTAGAGTGCTGAGGCGTCATAGCTCAGAGCAACCTCAAAGTCTTTGGCTCAAGTGATTCTCTTGCCTCAGCCTCCCAAGTAGCTGGGACTACAGGCACCTGCCACAACACCTGGCTAATTGTTTAGAGACGGGATCTCACTCTTGCTTACGCTGGTCTCAGACTCCTGAGCTCAGACAATCTAGCCACCTCAGCCTCCCAGAGTGCAGGGATACAACATACTTTTTATATGCCTACTGTTCACTGAAGTGTAACTTCCATTCAGTAAAGTGCAGAGATCTCAAGTGTACCCCACTATGGCTTTTTCACTAATACACTCTTAGGAAATCACCACCCAGATCAACATAGAGAACATTTGTCACACTCCACCAGGTCCCTTCAGCCCCGCCAAGTTCACCATTCAACATATGGCCACTAACACATGGAGTCATTTCCCTTGCTCTGGATATTCTTGGACGTGAGATGATCTAACACACCATGTCTGGATTCTTTCACTCAGCACTATGTCTATGAGGTTCTCCCAGGTTGATGTCTGTAGCATCAGCACATTTATGTTCATTATAGTTCACTCCTCTCTTCTATGAATACTGGAATTATGTTCATAAGCCAATTTGTCCATCCTTCTATTCATGTAATATTGATAATTGTCAGTTATTGGCTATTTAAAGTAAAGCTGTGTTCCAAATCATTGTATGTGATCTTTGGAATACACTAGCCATCATTCCTATTGGATGGGGGTTCTGGGTGGTAAGTAGATGTTATGTTTAGCCCTTGATATTGCCAGTATTCCAAAGTGGTTGCCCCACCAGCAAAGTATGAGAACTCTGGTTACTCCATAACTTCAACAATTGTCAGTCCTTTCAATGTTAGCAATACTAGTGGGTATACAGCAGTTTCTTATGGTGTTCCTAACTGCTCTGCTGTCCAAGGATGTGAAGCACCTTTCCTATGCTTACTGTCCATTTGAATATTCAAGTTGGGGAAAATCTGTGCAAGTCTAGACCCATTTATAGTGGGCTGGCTTTTTTTAATATATAGTTTTAGGATTAGAAACTTTTGTTGATTTGCACTAATTTCTCCCAGCAGAGCCCTGCCTGAGTATCTGACCCCACAACTCAGCAACTATCTTTGGTAACCCAGTTTGGGAACTGCTGAGCTATGAGGCCTTCCTCCAGAGTAGCTCACCCCACAGTATGATTTAAAATACTTCAAGAGGATGCAATGCAGAGGAAGAAATGTGACTGCCAATTAGGGTGCAGGGAACCTACACTTAGAATGTTCCTAGAAGGTAAGAAGCAGGCAACGATTAGCCTGGACATACAGGCTTTGGAGACTGACATCTAAGAATGACCAAGAAAAAAAATTTTTTTTTTTTTAAGGCCAGGGCTGGGTTTAAACCTGCCACCTGCAGCATATGGGCTAGCACCCTACTCCTTTGAGCCACAGGTGCCACCCAAGAAAAAAACAATTCATAGGAGAAAAAAGCAAAGGGCTGTACGTGTTCACTTCTCAAAAGTGAAATGCTCACTTCTGGAAAGGAAGCTGTATCCATGAGAATTTTGAAGGTCTTCCTCCTAGAACTCATCCTAGACCTCACACCCAGCCGGAGTATTAAGTAAGTATATACCAAAATAAATACATTTCCACTCATAGAAGGACCAAAGATGTTTATCAGACAGGTCCCCAGCAAGGTGACTGAGTAAACCAGAGTCAACCCAGAAAGGTAGGCAGCAAGCCTGGAGAGAGCATCTGAAAATACAGTAGAGACTATGTACCAGAGACCTAGCAGATGTGATGGAGTCCTACAGTGTGGAGGACAAAGAGATCCTAGTTCTCCCTGCTGGGAATGTCACCCCCTCGGGGTCCCTATTCACTGAGACACATGGCTGCACGTAACTAAGAAAGCACTCAGTAATGCTGGATGAATGAACAAGACCAGGGCTCAGAAAGAGATGTCCTTTCCATAGAGAGTCTGATGGGGTGTCCTGCTCTAAGGCCATCAGAAACCCAAGCAAAAACTCTTAAGCACCTTACTTCGCCCTCCGGAATGCCTATGATCCCAGCCACTGACTGGGGTCTCCAGTCAGCCCCTTGGAAGTAGCAGTGACAGTGGCACAGTCTGGTAGCCAGCAAGAAATAAGACAAGACACTGAGCCAAGGTGGATGAGGCTTTACTGGGGATCAGGAAGGCCTAGTGTGGGGACCACGCTGGGAAGCAGGGCCTGCACACCAGGCACTGCTGACCCCATGCCCTGATGGGACAACACTGACAGGAAGGACGTCAGGTGGGCTTTAGTGCAGGGAAGGGTAAAGGTGGGAGGGGACACTGCTGGAGGAAGGTGGGGAGTTGAGATTGAAATGGCCTGGATGGGACAGGACTTGGGGGAAGTGAAGAGCACCAATGAGGCCTTAGAGATGAGAAAGGAATGAAGAGAGGGGCAGAGGAAGGACAAGGCAGAAACAAGGTGCAGAGTCCACTGTTCTCCAGGGCCCCAGGCAGCAGGCTGAGGACAGGCTCCTCACTGCCACCTCCTGGCCTGACAGAGCCCTACTTGTTGCCCCAGACAGCCATCTTGGTGTACAGAGGCTTTGGGCGGTAACGGCTGGACTTCATGTAGGCAGAGATCTTCTTCAGGCCCTGAGAGGGGGGAAAATGAAGGCAGAGCTCAGGGGCTGCTGCCCAGGATGGCTGTCGCAGCCCCCCGGCAGGCACAGCCCTGCAGGGCCCCCACCACAGTCTTCCCTCGTGGGCTCAGGTGCATGAGCATCACCAGTCTCCTAGGGTCCCAGCTCGGCTACCTGCCCTCTTCCCATCTGTCCTGTGGCAGTTCTGAGTAACAGCTACACTAGCAGAAACACCACTGTGCTGGGTGCTCTGTATCCACCAGATATTGCAATGTAGGCTTAGGAAATCCCCCCAACTACCAGCAAGGTCAGTGCTCCTATCACCAGGTATCAGAAGGGAAACTCAGGGGCACAGAGAGCTTCAGCACCTTCCTCAGGCTCACACAGCTGCTAATGGGACAGGGATGGCAAGCGTCCTGGCTCTGTCCCTCTCCACTTCTGGGATTTCTGCCAAATTCCCTTCTTCCTCCACTCCCCCAAATGAGGTCCTGTCACTCCCTGTCTGCACAAACATTCTCCTTTGTCACAGGATCTTGGCTTTGCCACACAGGGGAGGGACCTCCAGCAGTACAAAGGGCTCAGAATACACCAGTGTAGCCTGCAAAGGAGCCCAGATCTCAGCCAGTGACTCAGCAAAACCAGAATGAAAATGGAGAGGGGTCGTGGGCCCGCAAAAGGAAGGCTGGGCTAGGCTGAATCATTCCCTGTAAGCAGAAATGCCACGCCTCTCCACCTGGTATCTGAGTCCAATCTCACGGTGCCACAACCTACCTCTCCCACAGCCCTGCTACCCCTGACCAGGCCAAATGGTGCACTGAGGTGCGCTGTGCACGATTCTACCAGGACAAAGTGCCCAGATAATTTCTAAAGATTCAAGGAGATTAGGGGCCACAGGCTGGAGCCCTGAGCTCTCCTTCTCCCCTTCCTTACCCTCCCACTAACTCTTGCATAATCCTCAAGGCCGCTCAGGGCCAGAACCAGAGCTGATGAGAACCAGCTGAAAAAGCAGCTCTCCTTAAGTGGAGGGGAAAGGAAAACACAGTGAATGACCTGATGGACTTGATCCCCAGATCTGTCCTAAAGGAGGATTTGTTGCTCTCAAATAATTTGACTAAGGATGATAGGTGATTAGCCATGAGGTGAGGTACAGGCTCTGCTCCCGAACCCAGGTTCTACTGCGGTTCCTCAGAGGTGTGTGTGCCTAAAATTCCCTAACTACACCTATGCCTGTAACTCACAGCTCCTGTTCCTGGGGTTATCTTTGCAAATACCTCTATGACTGAAACAGTGTTGCCTGTAGAGGAGAGTGTCAGGGAATGAGTTAAAATCAGTGTTCTACCCCATCTCACACACAGACACCTGGAAACCAGGAGGAAGAGAGAGAGGATGAAAAGGAGGAAGAGGACGCGCTCCATCACAGAACACATCAAGATAAACTCCCGCAACATGCACAGCCACATGGTCACTCAAATCAGCTCCCGCCACAACCCTGGGATCTCAGCAGTTCTATGATAGATATTCAATTGGTGCTAAGTATTGGGGAGAGTGGGTATAAACACTGTCTGTGTCTTTGGTAGTAGACCTTAATCTGACCTTGTCCACTAAGGGGAGCCACATATATACTCCTGAAAATTTCTGCCTCTCCCATGGTGTCCCCAGCTATGAAACCCAGGGAAGACAAGGGCCTGAGACTCTTCCTTTAGGAACAAAAAAGGGAGAGCCTGGACCTCTGCCCATAGAAGCCACGGGCTGACAGAGAGCCAGTGCACAGCCCTGACCGACTCGGGGACCTTGAGCAGGTGCTTACCCTCACTCAGTTTCCTGATCTGTAAAGTGGAAGTGGTAATTCTATCAACCTTCTGCATGTGTTGTAAAGGTTCAATCTGACACAGGAGATACAAGATGCTGGCCACGTATCTTGGCCTAAGGCCAGTGATCAGTAAATGCTAGTTATTCTTTGTTTTAGCATAAGAAAGAGGAAAGCATGAAAAGGAAGGGGGAAAAGGGATATGAAGGAGGAGGAGGGAAAACATCACCTCAAAACGGGCCATGAAGTCCTTCAGGTTAGGGAACGCATCCAGGCACTTGGGCTCAAACATTTGATTCTTCTCAATAACATCATAAGCCAGAAAATCCGCGAAGGTGATCTGCAGAAGGCCAAGGATGAGGGGCTGGAGCTCTGGGATGCAAGAAGTATGACAACTCTCATTCCCCATTGCCTGCCCCTTTACCTTGTTTCCTGCAAACCATGGCCGTGTCCCCAGGAACTCTGAGTAGAACTTCATCTTTTCAGGGAGGGCCTCCAAGTACTCGGGCTTCAGTTTCTCCTGGGGCATGGAACACCTGTCAACACTCTCAGACACCAGCACTCCATACACAGAGGCAGGACTTCCCACACCTGTGTGTAGCCCTTGCTGGCCACAGGTGAGCAGCCATCTTCCCCACAAGGGAAATCACTGCCCAGGCTTCTATAATACATCAGCATTGATTAGGCTCATTCTAGGTACCAGCCCCTATCCAAGATGACGAGGAGGCAGAAAGGATTGAGACTGTCCCTGAATCCGATCTCCAAACAAGCTTCCCGTGGGTCAGTCCCCTGAGTACCTGGTACGGTCTACACTGAGATGTGAGTCAGAATGACAACAATAAAGAATAAAAAGGGCTCAGGGAAAGAAGTCGAAAGTTCTACCTAGTGGGGTAGCAGAAGATTGCAATGGACAGTTCAGTACTTTTTGAAATATGAGGAAAATTTCAGATTGGGAAGAAGAAAGGGGAGGTACAAGGTCCCTCAGGTGACTCTGAGCTTCCTATTAGGAAATGCAGTGAGCCCTGAGCATGTCAAGACATCACTTGGGAGACAGTGGAACAGAAATCTGAATATGAGGGTGGCATGACATGCCCCCATTATGTACTTGTATTCGTCGTAGTTTGAGTCTGTGTGATCCAGAAGCAGGTGGATGGGGTGAACCACGTGGGAGAGAAGGCCCACAGCAGAGGTCAGAGGTCAGGGATGGAGGGGATTCTGAAAGTGAACAGTACTGTCTAGAAACTGAATTTCCAACCCAGTGAGTCAGGACTCCATGCAAACATTGGTGGAAACTGGAATAAGTGGTTTTGTTGGACATGGTTTGGGGGCTTTGGTAGTATAGGAAATAGCTTGGAGAATAAGTAGCAATAATGGAAAACAGATCCAGGAGAGATGCGAATGTAAGAGCCCTGGCTCCTGATCCAAACTCTGCCTCAGAGCTGGGCACAGTGGCTCATGCCTGAAATTCTAGTACTCTGGGAGGCTAAAGTGGGTGGATTGCCTCAGGTCACAGGTTCGAGACCAGCCTGAGCAAGAGCAAGACCCCTGTCTCTAAAAAGTAGCTGGGCGTTGTGGCAAGCACCTGTAGTCCCAACTACTTGGGAGGCTGAGGCAAGAGAATCTCTTGAGGCCAACGGTCTGAAGTTGCTGTGAGCTGTGACGCCACAGCACTCTACCCCAGGGCGACTGAGTGAAGCAATGTCTCAAAAAATAAACAAACAAACTCTGCCTCACCCAAGGGTAGACGAGACTCACAAAGTCAGGGCTGTAGCAGATCATGCCCAGCTGCATGCGGGTGTCCATAGTCTGATTTTCCAGAATGTCCACACGAATCTTCTCCTCTTCTGTCTCTCCACCTGGCACCCACACAACAGAGACTCTCCCTCAGCATCTCACCCAAGATAAGCCGGGAGGGGATGGCCACTGCCCCACCCCAGCCTGCAGCCAGCCCCACTCACACAGCTTGTGCTTGCGGGCAATGTAGCGCAGGATGGCATTGCTCTGGGTGATCTTGTGAGCTCCATCAATTAAGTATGGCAGCTGGATGGGCAACCAGGGAGAACACGTGGGACACCAGGCTTCCCAGCATCCCTTCCCTTAAGCAAGGGCAGCGTGACACCTGGCGCTCTCTGTGTCTGCCCACGGCAGGCCCTACATAAGAATACTGTCAAAGGGATGAGTGACCTGGGAACGGGACATCATGGAAAGGCAGAGTAGTGACCAGGGAGGAGAGTAATGGAGGAGAAGGCACCTGGTCTGAAACCCAGGTTTCAGCTGGGGACACAAGGACACTTTCACCTTCCCCCAAAGCCTCCCTTCCTCTGCACTTACATTGGGAAAATCCAGGCCCAGCTTGAATTTTTCCTTCAGCCACTGGCTTCTGTCATAGTCAGGAGCTGTGGTGGAGAAGATGAGTGAAAACAAACCTCCCCAGAGTCCAACTCTCCTTCCCAGAGACTCCCACCAGGGAGTCAGAAGCTAAACCCCCTCAGATAGGTGAATCTAGAATCTGACCACTTCCTCCCCATTCCAAAGGAGTGGGTAGGGTGCAGAATGCTTGTAAGGGTTCTGGACTCTGTACCACTAAGGCTTCCAGGGACACATTCTAAGGCGCGACCCAGCCAACCACCTACACCAAGGCACAGCAATCCCCTCCCAGTGTCCTGACAGAAGACCTGACTGTCCCCACAAAGGGCTTTAGGGAAGGCCAGGCCGCAGCTCCAGCAGGTGCACAGGGAGCATGGGTGGCTGTGACATGGGCTGCCGGGTGTCAACTCAGCACACTCGGACGGGGTCCGGACTGGAGGTTGCCATACCGTCCCCCATGGAGTACATCTTCTCCTCATAGTTGGACTCTGTGTATTCCAGGAGCAGGCGGATGGCGTGAGCCAGCTGGGAGAAATGGCCCAGGTATTTAGAGATGGAGGGACCCCAATTTGTGACTTTCCTTGAGTCACTAGAGCCTCCATCCTACACCTACACGCGCCCGTCCGGTACGGGCACGTGCAGGCCCTCATGAGATGGACGGTTCCAGTCCCCTGAAGAACCACCATCCCCAGAACCCCAGGTGCTCAACTCTTCCCGGCAGCTGCGCCCTGGTGCCATCACCCAGGCGGACCCTCGCTCACCCCGCGGATGTCCCAGTAACCCAGTATCATCGGCATGGTGCAGGGTGCGGTGGAATCGGTGGACAGGCCTCCGTGGAACAGTGCTTTGAATATGAGATTCACAATGGTGATCTGCAGGACCTACCTGCGGTCTAGCTCTGGGCGGCTCCGTCCCGCCCTCTTGGAGGCGGGGCGCTGTCTCCCCGCCCCTCTGGCTGCAAGTGGTCAGATGCCTTGCCGCCCCCATGCAGGGGCGTTCCAGGAGCAAAGTCTGTCATGCTAGGGTGCTTCCCAGCCCCGCTTCCATCTAGGCCTCTGCTAGATAGCAGGGCACTCACAGTGTACTTGGGAAAGAAGCCAGGTCCTAATCAGGAAAGCTCTTCTTTCTCCTTCCCTCCTGGCGTCGCTCAGCCTTTTGGCTGTGGACTACTCCCACAGGCTCTGGCAGGCTCGGCTGTCAGGGTAGGCCATAATGGGGCCCTCCACTCAAGGGTTTAATTGAGAGTCTTTCACTGGTAGACAAGGACTTTGTCCATTTGGAAGGTTACTCTGAGGCCTAGTCCTCCATGATAGCCACCCATATACAGCAGAGTCAGGGGAATGAGAATGACTCCCCCAAAAAGGATCACAGTAAAGCAAATGTGGTCTCAGTGTTTTCTGTCAGGGACCCTTGGATGCTGAGCCCTTTTATTATCTAGTTAAGATATGTAAATTAGCCAATTAGTATTTGGCACAATTAATTATGAACTATAATAAAATCTTAAGCCCTGCAGTGACTGAATGGACTCCCTCTTGGCTGAGGGGACTCTGGAAAGGCTTTAAAGCTGAGTTGCCTGCTAAGAGGAGAGGAGAGGCTAAACACACCTAGTCATGCCCCCTCCCTTCTGGAGTTACTGTTTTTATTCTTTTTATTTATTTATTTATGTATTTTTTTGAGACAGAGCCTCAAGCTGTCACCCTGGATAGAGTGCTTGGCATCACAGCTCACAGCAACCTCCAATTCCTGGGTTTGAGTGTGTCTCCTGTCTCCACCTCCCAAGTAGCTAGGACTACAGGCGCCCGCCACAACACCCAGCCATTTTTTTGTTTGCAGCCGTCATTGTTGTTTGGCGGGCCCAGGCTGGATTCGAACCCGCCAGCTCAGGTGTACATGGCTGGCGCCTTAGCCCGTTGAGCCACAGGCACCGAGCCAGGAGTTACTCTTTTTAACAATAGATAGCAAATCATCCATAGGCCTAAGGCCACTGAAGATGAAAATTAAATCACACTTGCAAGTCACTAATTTACTTCACAGATCACTTGAGTCTGAGTATTGGTTTGGTTGCTTGTCTCTGATCAACAGACTTCCTTTTGTTAACTTAAAACATTCCAAGCCATGCTGGGCATAGTGGCCACGCCTGTTATCATACCACTCTGGGAGGCCAAAGCAGATGGATTGCTTGAACTCAGAAGTTTGAGACAAGTCTGAGCAAGAGTAAGCCCCCCATATCTACTAAAAATAAAAAAACTAGCCAAGTGTGGTAATGCACACCTGTAGTCCCAGCTACTCAGGAGGCCTAGGCAAGAGAATCTCTTAAACCCAAGAATTTGAGGTTGCTGTGAGCTATGATGGTGCCAGGGCACTCTATCCAGGGTAACTGAGTGAGAATCTGTCTCAATAAATAAATAAATAAATAATGCAAAAAATTCTAAGCCTTTAGAAAAAGCTTCATTTCTTTAACCAACGTAAATCAAAGAATATTTAAACCCACCTCTAATCTATAGGCCTACTGTTTGGAGATGTTCTGCCTTTTCAGGCCAAACCAAGGTATGCCTTCCAGGAACTGAGTTATGATTGTATATGTAATCTCTTTCTCCTTCAAATGTATAAAACCAACCTGTAACCAACCATGGCGAGACCACTTGCTGAAAACGTCTTGAGAGTAGCTATACAAGCCATGGTTGTTGGAGCCCATATAGCCTATGGCTAGGAGGAGTGAGAGTTGTAAGAAATACCTGTATAGCTCAATCATGAAACACTTGGGTGGAAAGGGCGTTGAGAGAGATTTAGCTCTCCTAACAAACATGAGAGTTCGTGAGATGAGAGCAGTGGTGAATTGGCAGTCTATACACCTGTGGTGTTGAGAAGCATGAGATTAGTCTTATATTAGGCTGGAGGAGCAGGCTCAAGGAGCATGCGCTTTCTACTCGCTTACTCTGACTCCTTGCCTGCCTGCAGAACACCAGCATGGTATCTCTCTGCTGAAGATTACTAAGCTCTACTAAAGACTAAGCTTTATCTTTCTAAGAAGACTGCTTTATTCTCTCTAAGACACACTCTCTCTCTCTCCAGCTAAAGTAGATAGCCCTCAGGCATCTAAGAGAAACTGAACCTGAGCAAGGTAACTTAGCGGTCCACGTCCAGAAACTAGTTAAGCCGGGCCGAGACCTGGCCAGTTCAGGGCCCTGGCAAGAAGTGTCAGAAGTGACAAGTGACAAATGGTGTGGTGGGCAGGATTCTGTGAACGTGGACCGAGAGGGAAATAAGCTTTAGCAAATAAGACAAAGAAGAGAAATAGAAATATTTAGAGAGAAAAGAAATATCTAAGAAAGACAGCTCACAGGCCCTTCTCATTTGGTTTTTCCTCTTCTTTCCTTTGTTTTCTCTTCCCAAATTCTAGCTACTACTTCTGTGGGAAAAAAGCCGATAAAAGCCTTTAGCCTTTTCTAGGAAATGGCTGGGGAAAAAAAGCAGAAAAAAGCCTTTAGACAAGAGGGAAAGAGAAAAGATAGAACTAGGAGATAAGAACCTTTGGCAAAGAAGCCTTTTGCCTCAGGGGTGAGAAAAGCCTTCCGTAAAACAGCAAAGAGAGAAGTTTGGGAACAGGGTTGGAGGAATTAAGGTAGGGAAGAGAACTTCTAACTGCCTTCCCTCCCCTATATCTTCACCCACTGCCAGCAGGAAGTAGCTTTTGAGAGACGGATGCCCAAATCCCTTTTTGGCAGTTGAGTTCTCATAAAAAGAAAAGAGTTGAGGTAGATCAAGGGGGCTGGTGAAGAAATAGAGGAAGTGAAGTTCTGTTAAACAGCTAAGATTCCAGAGTAAAAACCAGCTAAAGAGTTCCTGTCCCTAGGGGTACCACCTGTGGCTCAAAGGAGTAGGGCACCAGCCCCATATACTGGAGGTGGTGGGTTCAACCCAGCTCCGGCCAAAAACTGCAAAAAAGAAAAAAAAAAAAAAAGAGTTCCTGTCTCTTTAAGGCAGCCAAAAGTTCTAAGAATTGAAAAGGAAAGGTTGTAAAAAGACAGTAGAGAAAAATCATGGCTAATGAGTTACAGCAGTTGAAGTATCAAATGGAACAACTTAAAGACTAAGATCTAGATCATGACAGCTGATATAAAACAGCTGAGATCAGATGAATCTTATAGATGAAGCAGGTAAATGCCATATTGACATGACAACTCAAATTGGGCAGCTAGACAATCAGAGGGTAAATCACCCAGTTAACATCAAATGCTATTAAATGGGAAGCTAGGCCATAAGAGAAAAGTGTTTAAAAGGGGAAAGACCGCTGAAAGCCAAAGAAAAGGAACAAAGAGCATGTAAACCTCCAGGTGTATGTCCCAAGTATAAAAAAGGCTTTCACTGGGCAAACGAATGCCGTTTTCAATTTGATATAGAACATCTTTATTGCAGGGAAATTATAACTTGGGCCAGAATCAGGACCCACTGGTAAATGAAAGAAGCTAAAACAGTTTCTTTAATTTCATTTCAAACTATTCTCAGAAAAACAGTAAAATTCTATTCTATGCCATGGGAGCACTCTGCCAGCTCGGTTATGTTGTGCCTAACTCACAGGGTCCCCCACGTAAATCACCAGGAGACCAAGTCCGATGCAAAAGCAAGAGGCAGTTTATTAGCTAGCTCAAGCTAGGGCCCTTCTGTTCCTGATGCAGGAGAGCAGAGAAGACTCGACCACTGAGGGGAAAGCAGTTTTAAAGATACAGAAAAGAACAAAGGGAGGGGGTGTTGGAAAAACTTCTGGGGAGAGCTGATTAGGCTACTGGACAATGTTTGTTCTGGGCTAATTAGCCTGGGTAAGTATTTACTACTACAGGGTGAGGGTGAGTGCTGTTATCACTCTGGGTGGCCATACTGGAGCTGGAGCTGGGGGTGGGAGAGGAAGTAGGTTGCCTATGACCTTTAGTATGCAGCTGCAAATTGACCTTTGGTATGCAAGCTGCAAATTGAAGGCTGTGGGACAAAGTGAGTTAGTTTTAACAAAAAGGAGTCAGCTTGGTTCTTTCAGTTAGACCTGTGGTGCCTCAGCATAAAACTAAGGAAATTAAGCCAGACCAATGGATGATAATGGAGAATAATTAGATCGAATGCTTGTGGAATATTAGGTTATCCTGCTTGGTGAAAGGGTAACCCGCCTCTCATCAGCATCTGTGTACTATAACTGGGTCCAGTTATGGAGAATTAGAGAGCCTGGACACAGCCCAAAGGGGAAGGGACACTCTGAAGCAAGTGACTTCTTTGGAAGAATATGAGGGGTGTAGAACAAAGATAGGTAATCGTATCTGAGGTAAAACCACCTGTGTGCTAGGGAACTCCATTTGAAAAAAGTCTGGAATCAATTAGCAAAAATTCCGCTGGAAAAGCAGCTTGAAAGCAGGAAAAACTCCACTACCGAGGAACTGAAGTGCAGGACCACTTAAGGACCGCAAGTAGCAAAGCCTTTGAGAGGAACTGTGAAGGGAGGATTTGTTAGGACTGCGAATAGCAAAGCCTTTGGAATAGGTAGAGAAAAATCCTTGCTTGCAAAGATTGCAAGGAAAGAATTATCTTTTGTTCTTCAGTTAAGTAAATATCAAAGGAAAGTTTGTACAGTTAAAGAAATGATAAATTCTCTCAGCAAAGATTTTCTCAGTTTGTTTTCTCAGTTTAAAAAGACCTTTAAGGGAATTAACACTACAATCATCGTTTTTCCCTAGCAGTGGCTAATAGTTTACATCTCTGTTGGGCTTGTTACTTAAAGAGCCCTTACCTGGAATTCTGAACTTTGACAATTAGTATATTCTTTTGCCTAGCAAGAAAAGGGCTAGATAACAGGCAGAACTGCCCTTACCACATTAAAAATTATTTTGTATATAAAAAAGGACTATATGGAGCCCAAATAGCCTATGGCTAGGAGGAGTGAGAGTTATAAGAAATACCTGTATAGGCTCGGCACCTGTGGCTCAACAGACTGAGGCGCCAGCCACATACAACTGAGCTGGTGAGTTTGAATCCAGCCCAGGCCCGCCAAACAATGACAGCTGCAACCAAAAAATGGTCAGGTGTTATGGCAGGCGCCCGTAGTCCCAGCTACTTGGGAAGCAGAGGGAGGAGACTCACTTGAGCCCAGGATTTGGGAGGTTGCTGTGAACTGTGATGCCACAGCACTGTATCCAGGGTGACAGCTTTAGACTCTATCTCAAAAAAAAATCTGTATAGCTCAATCATGGAACACCTGGGTGGAAAGGGTGTGGAGAGATTTAGCTCTCATAACAAGCACGAGAGCTCGCTCGTGAGATGAGAGCAGTGGTGAATTGGCAGTCTCTACACCTGTGGTGTTGAGACACACGAGATTAGTCTTATATTAGGCTGGAGAAGGTAGTCAAGGAGCACACGCTTTCTATCATGGACTCGCTTACTCTGACTCTGTCTCCGCTCCTCTCCTCGCTTGCCTGCCTGCAGAACACCAGCATGGTATCTCTCTG
Organism: Perodicticus potto; assembly: GCA_963574655.1. NCBI lineage: Eukaryota > Metazoa > Chordata > Mammalia > Primates > Lorisidae > Perodicticus > Perodicticus potto. The sequence goes on from CAUYRH010052984.1 coordinate 28,312, forward strand.
CTGGAGATTACTAAGCTCTACTAAAGACTAAGATCTATCTTTCTAAGAAGACTGCTTTATTCTAAGACACTCTCTGTCTCCAGCTAAAGTAGATAGCCCTCAGGCATCTAAGAGAAACTGAACCTGAGCAAGGTAACTTAGCAGTCTGTGTCTGGAACCTAGTTAAGCCAGGCCCGAGACCTGGCCAGTTCTGGGCCCTGGCAAGAAGTGTCAGAAGTGACATGTGACACATAGTCATGCATATTTGAGGCACAATAAGTCTCTTTAATTTACTTTACAGGGTTTAGGTCCTTTACAGTTGACATTACGAATCTAAATTCAAGAACCAGGCTCCAGTATGTGGGTATTTGAAGATCTCTCACAAACTTCTCTGCTGCCAAGAAATGTCCTGCCACGACAGTGACCAGAATTGCAGTGGTCAGAGATGGAATGTGATGGAGGGTGGAAGAGCATGTCCTCAGAGAGGCCATATTTCTGTCCTGCTCAGGGAAGCTAGAGGATGGTGGCCGGGGGGGAGCCAGGGAACTCCCCCATGGGACCACAGGCAGGATGGGCAGACCCTCAGCTTTCCTGGTCCATAAATTCTAGCCCTGCTAGCTCTGACCCATGTGTGGTCTGTGGTATGAGAAGGTAGCTCAAATGACCTTGAAGTCACACTGTGATCCGTGGTACAATCTGCACAATGTTCTACCTGCCAACTTTCTTTTTTAAAGGCAGAGGCTATTTCAAAACTAAGATGTGTAGTAAATTGGCCTCTCATTGATTTTGCTTCATTTAAAGGATAATATAAGACATTAATGATATGCAAAAACAGATCGGTAGACCTTAAACAAGAAAGAGATTTACAAGTTTAAGGGCAAGGTTGTTGCACTACAGAAAAGTAAAGTTTGTTTTAGAAATTAGCTAACATTGTTAGGATTGCAGGGGATAAAGCCAATATATGAATAAGGTTTTAAACCACCAGGATAGCATGGAGTAGGACTTGAGGATGACAGGCACACTTTATCCCATTCTCATCAGGTCATAGAGGCCAGATGGTCCACAGCTCTCTGCCAAATTGGGGTGCTTGGTACTGTGTCACTGAGGCTGGCAAAATGCAGTCCATGTTGCAAGCACTCCCCATTCATTCAGACCTGAGCAGTACTTCCAGCTCAGATGCCTCACATGTATCCAGGCTCAGGAAGCAGCCTCTGTACTCAAACTGAGTTCCCATGCAGTTGTCTTGCAGAGAGGCCATAGCAACACACACACACACACACACATATGCCTGGCCCTAGGAATAGATGGAGTTCTCATTATACATTCAGGGTTTGTCATTCTGAGTTTTATACATCTTAATCTGGGAAAGATAAAATTTCTAAGTCCAGTTGAGAAAATGGATTTCTTAAAAAGCCTCAAGCAGTCCATGGCAGTGATCAGATAGCAGGAAGAAATGCCTTGTAAACTGGTTAGCTGTCATGTTGAAGTCAAGAAAAGGGAGAGGAGTCTAGCCCAGTGTAAATGGTTGATCGAAATCAGGGAAGAATTTTCCATTCTTTGTTTTCCAGAGCTGATACCTATTTTTCTCTTAGGAAAATAGGTGACAACTAGTGAGTAGGGGCTATAGTAGGGGCTATTGAGGAATGACAGTAAGAGGCTGTTCAGAAGCGACAGTTAGTAAGGGGCTGCTGAGGGGTGACAATTAGTTGACCAACAACCTGTCTCATTATGACTAGGAAACTTTGTTTTAAAAGATTTTCTGGGGTCTCCTTGGCCAAAGAGTTCTGTTCAGTTGGTCAGGGGAGGATTATGGGTTTTGTTTTTCTTTGTTTTTTTGAAACAGAGTCTCAAGCTGTCTCTCTGGGTAGAGTGCCTCAGTGTCACAGCTCACCTCAAACTCTTCGGCTCAAGTAATTTTCTTGCTTCAGCCTCCCAAGTAGCTAGGACTACAGGCACCTGCCACAATGCCCAGCTATTTTTTTGTTGCAGTTGTTATTGTAGTTTTAGCTGGCCCAGGCTGGGTTCGAACCCACCAGCCTTGGTGTATGTGGCCGGCGCCCTACCCACTGAGCTACAGTCGCTGCCTAGGGTTTTATTTTTATTCCATATTCTCCCCTTTTTGCCCATATCTGCTGCATGTGGCATCAATGGCCAAACTTTTATTTTTTCCCATGTTGTTGCCACAGTGGTGTTGCTACCTGCCCCAGGTCCCTTGGTGGGACCCTTGTGGCCAAAGACTTATAGCCAATGGAATATTATGGGCCAGACAGGAATAGAGGCCCTCATTAATCCCTAAAGCCCATCATGTGACATAGAACTAAATGTAAGATTGCAGAGTTAACTTGTAACTTCTATGTATTAAGCCACCATAATTCTGGTTTTAACAGTGAAATTACAGCAGTCAATTATATAAATCATTAGTAATTTAAATGTTAAGAAGAAAAGTATGATCAAAACTATGATTATAACAAGAACATGAATGACAGCTTGAAAGGGATTTCCCAGGTCCCTGCAGAGCCAAAAAAATACATCACTTAGAGGATCAGTAGCTTGAACTCAGGTAACCATTTAGCATATTTGGAAATTCTGAAATTAAAATGAAAAACTTCTGTACAGCCAAGGAGACAACAACCAAAGCAAATAGACAACCTACCCAATGGGAAAGGATATTATGCATTTTGAATCTGACAAAAGTTTAATAACCAGGATCTATACAGAATTTCAATTAACCTACAAGAAAAAAAACCAACAATCCCATACATCAATGTGAAAGAGAGGAATAGAATCTTCTCTAAAGATGACAGATGAATGGCCAGTAAACACTTGAAAAAATGCTCATCATCCCTAAGTATTACAGAAATGCAAATTAAACCACCCTGAGATACCATCTAACTCCAGCAAGAATGGCCTATATCACAAAATCTCAGAACTGCAGATGCTGGCACAGATGTGGGGAAAAAGGAACACTTTTAAACTGCTGGTGGGACTGCAAAATAATACAA
>CAUYRH010052988.1:0-17473 GCA_963574655.1 Perodicticus potto
TTGTTTTCACATAGTAAGTGAGAAAATATCATGAATGTTATATTAATCAGGTTGATAAAAATATCTCCAATTGTATGTGAAGCCCACACACTGTACTCCTTGACTGAATTATTGTACACAGCTATGACTCAATAAAAAAAAGAAAAAAAGAAAATGTGAGACTGGCCGGGCCTGTAAGAAGCCGTCCAAAGCCTTCCACAGTGGGGATGGGCGTGCCGAGTCCCCTAACCCAGAAACAGACTTGCCATGGCCACTCTGCCGGGGTGACACACACACGGCCACTTGCATCTCTTCCACCGGAGAATAAGGCTCACAGATAGCAGAGTCTCAGGCGGCAGAGGTATTGGGAAATATCCTTCCCGTGGTCCTGCAGTGCTGAGGAGTCCCGCAGTCTGCCTTATCAATGTCCTTGGTTTTCCAGAGTGAGGCATCAGTAAAAGCCCAGCCGAGGATCTTCTCCATCGCGGAGACACCCACAGGCATGGGAGGGGGACCCTTTGCAGTCAGCACTTGGTCTCGCTGGACCCACAGGCAGGGAGGGGACCCTTTGGAGTCAGCACGTGGTCTCTGGTTGCACAGGGGCAGCAGGTCCAGCTGTTGGTTGACACTGGCATCAGGGCGGGTTGAACAGGTACCCCGGTGTCGGGGCTTTCTCAGCTCCTCCTGCTGCTCTGGTTGTCACTGTCCCCAATTTCCTCTAAAGCTGCACACCTCAGACTCGCTGACTCTTACATTTGGAATTAACTCCTGTGACAATACTCTCCAAATCACAGGACACCTTGCAAAACTGTTTTGAGTGTTCAAGTGAGCCTGGAAGAGAACTTCAGAGCTTCACATGAAATGATTATTCTTCAGACAGCACCCACATCACTTTGTTAGAGACCCGGGGTTGGGGACGGTAGAGCCTCCCTATCAGCTCCATGAGGCACAGAGCAGGACTGTCATCCCGGCCCAGGGAAAGACACAGACCTGACAGGGAGGCACTGCCGTCCACGGCACGTTTAGGGCTGCTCACCCCTGGGTAGAGTGCTGTGGTGTCATAGCTCACAGCAACCCCAAGCTCTTGGGCTCAAGTAATCCTCTTGCCTCAGCCTCCCAAGTAGCTGGGACCACAGGCACCCACCACCACAGGAGGCCAATTTTTTTATTTTTAGTAGAGACAAGGTCTTGCTCTTGCTCAGGCTGGTCTCGAACTCCTGAGCTCAAGCAATTCGCCTGCCTCAGCCTCCCAGGGTGCTAGGATCACAGGCATGAGCCACCGCACCCAGAACATGAGACGCCTTTTTAAAGTTCTACAGATGGACTGAGAACTACTGGGTATATGAAAGCGTCACATGAGAGGCAGACAGGGCTCATCAGCTGAGTGAACCCAGGGACTAAAGGAGAGGTCCAGAGGTGAGAGACGGCTCCTGAGGAAGGTTGTGAGGTGAGGGCTGGGAGATTGACAAGGCTCAGAAATAGTAATTCAAGAGGATTAACTGATCTTGCGGGCATGAGGATGCCCGTTTCTGGATATATGACGTGCAACATGGCAGCAGGACATCCCGATGGGAATGTCAGTAGTACTGCTGGGATGATGGGTTTGTTCTAGAGATGATGGGGAGTGGTTTACAGAGAGGTGGGGGTCAAAGGTGCTAGAATGGGCGAGGACTGAGGAGGGTGTAGGCTCCGTGGTTCCCAGTTGTCCACCTAGGTTATAATCACTGGTGCAGTTTACTAAAAATGCAGATTCTCAAATCCTTCTCCCAGGAACTCTGCTTCACTGGGTTGGGATTGGAGTTTGGGGATATGAATGTTGGGGATTGGAGTTTGGTGATATGAATGTTGGGGCTCTCAAGGTGATGATAACGCACTTAAACTTGAGCACAGTTAGAGCAGAAAAATCGAAAAGTTATGAGGCCAGAAGCTTGAAGGACACCTGTGTTTGGAAGATGAAAAATGAAAGAGAAGCTAGCAAGAAGAAAAACTAATGGCCACCATAGTGTAAGAGTAGTGAGCTTGTGCTGGATTTGGAAGGCGAGGGTGGCCGGAGTAAGAAGCAGGGAAGGGCACTTTCCTCTCCAGGACCTGAAGGAAAGCAGCCGTTGTACTTTGTGTTTTCCTGGTTTAGTTTGGTTTCCCCTAACCAAGCCAAGCTCCAGACCAACCTCCTTAAACCAAAGTAATGGTGAAAACCTCGGGTGTTAGAGTCAGAATGCTATATTCGAACTAAAGTTTCTTATGTAAACTTTTAAAGGTAAGTGGGAGTGAATAACCTCTCTTTGGCTCACTTTGCCATTTACAAAAAAAGAATAACAACATCAATCATTTAATATGATTGTTATAATTAATTAGCACCATATATAAAGTACTTAACATTGTAACTAAATTTAATAAATGGTAGCTACTGTGTATATGCCCAAAGCACCATATGTGGCATTTTGAAAGTGCTTAAAGAAATGGCTAAATTTAAATTCAATGTGTCACAAAGAGGGAATATTCTTCAGCTGTTTCTAATCTGGTCCTATAACAACTAGCTATCCTGGAATAGTTGTGCCGGACCTGAAGGAAGTGTAGCACTGTAGCCCGGCTGCCTTTGGAAACAGATCAAATGATAAATCAATAATTAGTGATTGAGCCCCCTGCTCTGTTCAGGCAATAAGATTCTTGACCTCAGGAATCTATAATCTGATCAGACTGCGTATAAAGGGGTAGAAAATGAGCCAGGCATTCAGGAGGCTGGGGCAGGACGACCGCTTGAGCCCAGAATCTAAACAAAACAAATAAAAACCTAAAGAAAACAAAATCAGAAAATGAACCTTTATGGGCAGCATTGTGTAGATTGTATCTGATAGAAGAGGAAACTATGAACCGAGGTGATTAAGGAAAATTCCACAAAGAAATTGAAATTGACTTCATTAGTTGGGTTAAAGAAACCACAGGGCCCCACCCTGTCTAAAGGATCTCCCTGTTGACCTGGAAGAGTTCATGTATTCAGTCCGGAAGTCTTAGCCCTTGACAATGCTTAGCCCTTGAACCTTGAAATCTTTTTTTTTTTTTGACCTCAAGTGCCTCAAGCTGTCACCCTGGATAGGGTGCTGTGGCATCTCAGCTCACAGCAACCGCCAATTCCCAGGCTCAAGCGAGTCTCCTGCCTCTGCCTCCCAAGTAGCTGGGACTACAGGTGCCCGCCACAACGCCCGGCCATGTTTTGGTTGCAGCCGTCATTGTTTGGCGGGCCCGGGCTGGATTCGAACCCACCAGCTCAGGTGTACGTGGCTGGCGCCTTAGCCCGTTGAGCCACAGGCGCCGAGCCGAACCTTGAAATCTTAATATCTAATAATGATAAGAGCAAAATGCACAGCTCATGAATACAGTTTAAGAAAAGAAGCTTTGGGTCTGGATTTTACTAATTGGATATGCTTTAACCTACAGGAAGGGGGTGGTTATTACAGTTTTTGAAGTAGTAATTGCAAAAGTAGTAGGTGCAATTTTTCAAGGCATAGTAGGAAAGTAATTTTTTTTTCTCCAATGGGAAGAAAAACAGTTGATGGAATGCCATGATACTTGTATCAAAGGCTACTGAATTGGCTTTAGCAAACCTTATGAACGATCCCTTCTGACTATGAGAACGTCTTATAAAAGAAAACCCACCAGGGTACACTTAGTCCATTACAGCAGTGATCCATAACCACAAGTTGAGGCAGAATCAGAACTGACTGTTAGATCATCCCAATTCTGTCTAACTCTGCATGTAACTCAAATACTTGGCTCCTGTCTGGATAAATCCAAGCCGAACCTGTAAATAGAGTTGGCCACCAAACAACAAGAGCAAACCAATCAATCGAATTGAATCATGAATAACAATTGTAATTGACTATTGTATTGGTTTTATTACTAAATTATATTTCGGAAGTCAATAATTACAATTTTATCATGGTTTTTAAGCTACCTTTATTTTAGGACAGTTTTCTTCAAATGAGAATATTTTGACATAAGACATTAAGGAATTTTTAGAAATTTTACATTTAAGTGATAGTTTAACAGCAGGTGAATCGTAATTCAGAAGAGTTGAAAAACTTCAGAAATAGTCGCAGAACTACTAAAATCAATATTGGAAATCACGGGGAGGGAATATAGTACCAGAAAACTGGAACTAGGCAGCTGTCATCCAGATCTTCAGAGTGGGAAAAGGGGGATAGTACTACCACTTAGTCTGATGTTGGCCCTCGTCAAATTCCTAGAACAAATTAATTTAACATTTATGGGCCATGCACTCTCTCTGACCCATGTACTTTGTAAAAGTTGGAAAATAAAGCAACAATTTCTGGGAGCCAGCGTAAGTTTGTTAAGTACTCTGCAAGGTCTTCCTTTAAATCCCAGGAATTATCATATCCAAGCCCGTCCCACTCTGACTGTTAAGCAGCACTCTCTTACTCAGCTTCTGTGATCCGTAAGACTGTGTTTAAGTGAAGTAGGGAAAGGTTTTTCATTTTCCATAAAACCTTTCCGAGCTTTGTTGTCTTCCTCTACAAAACATGGGACAATGATAATTCTGACCTATCTCTAGGACATAAAGTATGGGAGAATGCTTCTTAAGATATTCATGACGTATTGTAAGAAGGAAATCTTACAATAAACAAGAAGAAAAAGGGGAGTGAAGAATGAAGGAGAAAAGAATAAGAGCAGGTAATGCAAGTGTGATATGAAAACAAGGTTAGGGCAGAGAAAGACCTTTGTGCAAGAACCCTATTCTTTTTTTAAAGTAAGGGAAATGAGGCCAAGAGAAGTTAAGTAACTTGCACTATCTCACAAGATAATGGTGAGAAAAAAAACTAAAAAAGGGAAAGGAAAAAATATCTGAGCTAGAAACAAGGGGTTCATGCTAGAGCTGACCCAGGAGGCCCTGTGGAACTAGCAGCCCTCCTGCTTACCTCTGAAAATGCAACTCAACCAAGTGGACCCAGGCTGGACATGGCTCCCTGCACCATGGTTTATAGACGGCCGCAGAGAGGAGGGCCAAACACCCTCTTCTACCCTCAATACTTACCCCCTGTTATACACACATCCCTCCCTTCCCCCAACCAATGTCCACAGAGGAAAAATCAGACGTACCTGTGATTGCTTTGCCCTCGCCCCTCCATTTTACCAAAGGAAGCTACAAAAAAAAAAGCAACCCTTTGGATTACGTTAAAGATTCAAATTACTGTAGCAATTCAAAGAAAAGTATTCATTGTCAAAAATAGTTGAGTTGTTTGTTACAGCACCAAAACATCCACTTTCTGATTTGATAGAATAGGAATGTGTCTAGAGTAACATTTTTTTTTTAATTTTTGTAGAAATTAAGTCAATAAAACTAACAACGCTGGTGGGATAACGTGAGCCACACGTGGAGCAGTGTCTTTCAGTATAAACGATTTCAAAAATATTTTATATAAAAAGATATAAATTTCTCTTATTATATCTTATAAAAATAAGATGATGATGAAAGAGATATTCCTATGAGTAATAACTTTAGAAATAGAATTTAAAAAAATAAACTCTCAGCCAAATGGTATATAGGTCTCTACAGTTGGAAAAGAGTTGCTCTGAGATCTGTTAGTTCAAATCATCACAGCGAAGATTTGCTTATGGTTCTTTCCGTGTACTGTATATACATTTGAAAGTCTGTTCTATTCCTGTAGTTCATATATATTTAGGTTTTCAAAATACTAAAACCATCGCACATGGTAAAGAAATAAGCGGGAAATGATTTCCTTAAATTGTTGTTTTTGTCAGTGAGACAGGTCTGTCGCCAGCCCAGCAAAAGCTAACTGCACGTCGTAAATTCTTCTGCAGACTCCCCTGATAACCCAGGTCAGTGCTCCACAGACAGTTCTGAGCACAGACTCAGGGGCACTCAGAGCCCTGTTCAGAAAAGAAAAACGACCTGTGTGAAGCAAGTTTCAGGAAATGTAACAGAAAAGTGTTTACCCTAAAAATAATTTAAATTAATTAAAGTAAAGTATTACTTTCTCCTTTTCATTTCCAAAGTCAATGTCTCAAAAACCATCACGCTATTTGATGACACTGCCGCAGCAGGAAGAGTTGATAAGCACCTGTCTCATTTAGGCTGTGTTCTGGAACTCAAAAATGTAGTGTCTTCCAAGCACACTGGCTCACACCTGCGATCCTAGAACTCTGGGAGGCCAGGGCGGGTGAATTGTTTGAGCTCAGGAGTTTGATACCAGCCTCAGAAAGAGTGAGACCTGGTCTCTACTAAAAATAGAAAAACTAGCCAGGCTTTGTGTTGGGTGCCTGTAGTCCCAGTTGCTCAGGAGGCTGAGAGACGGAGGTTGCTGTGAGCTATGACACCACAGCACTCAACCCAGGTGACAGAGTAAAACTCTTGTCTCAAAAAAAAGGATTGTAGTGTTGAAGACATGACTGTTTTGACTGGAGTGACAGTGACCAGTCAGTCCAGTCAGGTTGGACCAGCCAGACCTGAGCTGTCCTAATTCAGTAAGCTACTCCGTCACGTCATGTCGTACTCAACTCATTTATTTCAGTATCCTACATGTGGGACAGCTAGTGACCTACAGGTGGGTTATCCATGATATAAGCGTCAGGATAAAGTGTTGCTCCCTTTGACTGCCTGCATTCCACCTTGACCCTGTGTTTGTCAGGTTGGATTTTTCTTCTCCACCAAATCCCCCACTTCTCCCACCTCCACCCCTGCAGCACACACCAGTGTCTCCTGCTGCGTGCTTCAGTCATCCAAGCTTCCACTCTCGTCCCCGTCATCTGTTTTTTTTTACAAGGGTCCGAGCAGAAGGATCCTTTTCAAAGACAGACAGGATCACATTGCTGTCTGATTCAGAGTCTTTACTATGGCCCTGGATGCCACTCTACCCGCCCTGCGCTCCAGCCACGACAACCTCCTTGCCGCCCCATCGGCACACTCCACCTCGGGGCTTCTGCTCAACTGCTGCCTCCCAGTGACAGCTGCCTGGCCCAGACCTCTGCTGATGCCCCTCAGCAGAGAGACTTCCCTGAACTGCCCCCCACCCTCCACAAACCCCACCCATTACTCCCTATCTCTTTGCCTTGATTTTCCTTCTTCCAATAGACAACTATTTTAAATTGCACACGAACTTCATGGACACCCTGTATGAAGGTGCAATTGCTGTGGCAAATTGTTTGGCATTTTTCTCCAACAGTTATACATAGAAACACCATGTGACCCAAGAATTCCACTACTAGATACATACCCAAATGATGGCGAGCAGGGACACAGACATTTATTTGTACACTAATGTTCATGGCACCACTGTTCTCAACAGCCAAAGGATGAGAAAATACAACTGTCTTATGGGAGTGTCCAACCTGAGGCCCGTGGGCCGCATGTGGGTTTTGTGAGGATGGTCTTGCTTATCTCTGATGTCAGATGTTGCAAAAATTAATGCATGGACTTTTTTTTTGCTTATCAGCTTTCAATAATGTTTGTATATTTATTGTGTTCCAATGTGCAGCAGAGAAGAAAAGAGGTTGGACACCCCTAAATGGTACATTATTTAGCCACAAAAAGAATGCAACTTTGATATGTAACATAGCATGGCTGGACATTGCAGATATTAGGCTTATTGAAATAAGGCAGACACCAAAGGAAGATATTATATGATTCCACTTACATGAGATACCTAGGAAAAGCAAGTTCATAGAGATAGAATTTATGATTGAAATTACCCAGGACTGGGAACAGGGGAAGGGAGGAATCTTGCTAATTGGGTATGGAATTTTTGTTGGAAATAATCAAAAGATTTGAAGACAGACACTGGTGTTTTTTATACGACATTGTGAATATATGTATGTAATACTATTTCTATATGTACAAATGGTTAAAACAATAAATATTATCTCTTATATATTTCACCACAATGAAAAATATATGCATAGCCAAGCCCAGAAAATAAGATAGCTAGAAATAATGATAAAGCATATTTCTTCTTAACTTAGAGTGATTGTTCAAAAAACAGCAATTTGTGATGCCCGTGATAGTTCATTAACTATGAGCTAACAATACAAAGATAAAAGGAAATTAAAGCAAAGACAGTGAACACTGACGATTGAACAGCTTTGCAAACATGATTCCTCAGTGCCAGTGTCCAGTAGGTCGGTGTGATACAGCCTCCTCTTTCTCTCTGGCAAGGTCTACCAGCCTTCTCACTAAATAATCCTTCAATCATGGACTTGTTTGCAGAGGATACCACAGGGGGCCATCCCGATGCAGTTATTTATTCAAAGCAGACTTAAGAGCTGTGGGACAGCTCAGTTCCATGAAGTCATCCCGGGGCCCAGCTTCCTTCTTTCTTGTTCTTGTTTTGCCTTCTGGGGAATGTTCTCCACATCAGAATCACCGAGGCAGGAAAGGGGAAATAGAGGCAAGAAGGAACAAGCAAATTCCTTTTAAGAAGGTGACACAGGCATTTCACGCTTCACTGTGGGTCACAGTTGAGCTCAGTTGTAAGTGCCACATTTAGATGCAAAGAAGACTAGAAAAGGGTGAGCATGTGCCCTGCTAAAACTCTGGGGAGGGAGATCATTCTAGAAGAACGGGAGGACGGATCCTGGGGGCCAGTCAGCAGTCACTCCTTGCATGACTAGCTGGGTGCTACTGGGGCAGCCTCCTGTGTTTCAGACACTACTCAGGACGCTAGAAGGGAGACAAAGAGAGTCCCCGGGTTCAAGGAGTTCCCAGTCTTTCGTTGTTGTAAGCCAGGCCCATGCCGTCAAGGTTGCCTATCAAATGCACAAGCAGAACACAAAGGGCTACCAGAATTTCAAAGTAGAGAGATGGCCCATCATTTTGGAAACTCTGAAAAGAGTTGCTTGCGAGACAGGAAGAGAAGAGGAGGAGAGTGTTTTGGGTGAAACAAAGGTCTAGAGCAGGTGTCCTCAAACTTTTTAAACAGGGGCCAATTCACTGTCCCTCAGACCGTTGGAGGGCCGGACTATAGTTTAAAAAACAAACTATGAACAAATTCCTATGCACACTGCACATATCTTATTTTGAAGTAAAAAACAAAATGGGAACAAATGCAATTCACACCAACGCATGTGGCCCGCGGGCCATAGTTTGAGGACCCGTGGTAGAGGGAGAAAGTGAAGGACGGGTCTAAGACACGCAGCAGCTCCATGGTCCGATTTAGCTCCAGCATCAAGCAGGGATGGGGAATGATGGGAGAAGGGGCTGACGACTTCTTTTTGTTTCTTTTCACCTGACATGGGAACTGACAGAGGGTTTTAAACAAGGCAGTGATATGATCAGAATTGGCTTTACAAAGACCATCCATGAATGTAGAATGAGTTAGAGTAGGTAGAGAATGAATTTGGGGAGAACAAACGGAAGGTCAGGGTTACAGCCTTAAGAGGTTTTCTGATAAGACAATTTTGTGGGAAATGAAATAAAACACCTCTGAAGTCACCCTGATGAAACACTAAGCTGAATTACATGTTAGTAAGATATATTCATTGAGTAGCTATCAAGCTTAGGTTAACAGAATAGAACTCTTTTTTTATTTTAACAAATGATTTATTATAATTTGTATTGAAAAGATGATAAAATTCTTAAAAGTACTTATTTATATTTATTTATTTTTGTCTTTATTAAAATGTAACATTAATGAGATACCTGAGGTTGACTTTTCTTAGAATACCTCCATTGCAAGATCGAATTTGTCAGGCATACTTTGAAATCTTCTTGCAAGAATTCTAGTTGTGATCGATTCTTGTTTTTTGAAACTACTCATTGCAAAAAGTCTGGCTTCACACAAATATGACCTTGAGAATAAAAGAGATATATTTTTTTTATTGTTGGGATTCCTTGAGACCCCATCCCCCATTTTTGGTAGTATTTTAAAATTCACCCTGAGATAACCAAAAGGTTGCAATATCTGTTCTTGAATATTTTAACTGCAGTTACCTGTCATTTCTTATTTCTGTTAACTCTGCCTCTTCTGTAATATTTAAATTTGCTGACATACACATCCATAAATCCCTAGGATCTCTCACTCATCAGGAACTCTTCTCATCATCACAGGAAGAAACATATTTGTTTTCCTCAATCTATTTTCACAAATATATCTGGAAACAAAAGTTTTATAAAGCAGGGGCGATGCCTGTGGCTCAAAGGAGTAGGGTGCCAGCCCCATATACTGGAGGTAGTGGGTTCAAACCCGACCCCGGCCAAAAAAAAAAAAAAGTTTCATAAAGCAATACTTCAGCCAATGCATTCTGCAGTTTTTACTCTATGCTTTTCTTAACTCTAGATCGAGGCACAAAATGTATCTACCTTTTGGACAAACACTTGTTTAAGCACCGGGAGGAAGACAAGTGGAATGTGGCATAAGAAATACTCCAGGCTTTTAAAAGACATATCTGTTAAGGAAAGGAAAAACAGGCACAAACACAAATAACCACAAAACCAGTAGAGAAATCGTGGAATTCTGGAGCTGGAAGAGACATATGTATCACTTATGGCTCTTATATATATATAAATATATATATTTTTTTCTTTTTTTGGCAGTTTTTGACCAGGGCTGGGTTTGAACCCACCACCTCCAGCATATGGGGCTGGCGCCCTACTCCTTTGAGCCACAGGTGCCACCCTTTATGGCTCCTCTCTTAAAATTTCATGTAAAGAGTAAGGAAATGAAACTCAGAAATGTTAACCAACTTATCTCACAGCACAGAGCAAGAGAAGCAAGGTGTTGTGGAGAAGCACAAGTGCCTTACATTATTACTTAAAAAAAAAAAAAAGGAAGGGGCAGCACCTGTGGCTCAAGGAGTAGGGCGCTGGCTCCATATCACCAGACGTAGCGGGTTGAAACCCAGGCCCAGCCTAAAACTGCAAAAAAAAAAAAAGGAAGATTACAAAAATTATGGTATGTTTCAATTTTATTTAATTTGCATTGGGCAAATAAAGCTTTTAATAAGCATACCACAAATACTGCTCAGAAGTTCCATTCATATGATAATTGGTGTATTTATATTTAAATATGCACTGATTGGAAACAACCTAAGTGCCCATCGACCCAGGAATGGATTTATAACCTGTGGTACATGTGTACCATGGAACACTATTCCACCATAAAAAGATGGAGACTTTACATCTTTTGTATTAACCTGGATGGAGTTGAAACACATTCTACTTAGCAAAGTATCACAAGAATGGAGAAGCCAAGTATCCGATGTACTCAGTAATAATATAAAGTCAGTAGACAAACTAAAACAGACCCGCACAGAGAAAGCTCAATTTAATTCAAGTTGAGGGGGAGGAGATGGGAGAGGGATTGGTGTGCTCCACCTGATGGGCACATCCTAAGGGTACATGGCACACCTCCTGGGTGAGGGGCACAACTACAACAGGGACAGAGAAGGAACACAAAGGAGCTTCCAGAACCATGCAGCAAAACCTGGCCTGCGGAAACAGGAAGTCTGGAGGACCATAGCAATGTGGGTATGAAGTAACCTAGGTAACCACTGACCAATAGGAAAGGGCAATACTGCTTGGAGGAGCAGAGAAGCCAATGAAAGGCTTGCAACCAATTTCAAATGGAGAGTATTTATACCCTGCACAGCCTTTGAGTTTCTCTCTGTCTCTCCTCTCTTCTCCTTCCTGAGAGGCAGGGACTTCCAACTCTTTGGAAGTGCTCTGAACTTTCCTTTTTTCTTCCTAAATAAAATCTCTCTTTGTTACCCTGAACCTTGCATAGGTCACTTTAGCCTTCTGTCCACACTGCTGTGCAACTTCAGTTTTATTTTCAGTTTCCATTTCGCTTTCTGTTATCCCCCTGCCTCTGTTCAATTTTCTAGCTCGGCTGAGTAATCACTCAGGTGAACTGGGTTCGGGGAACTGGGACTCCCTGACCCGCAGGCCCCTAAAAGGGACTTTACCTAATAAATGCAAATATTCTAACCTAATTTTTTGTTACCCTCATATTATTCTGAAATTTTAAAACAAAGGAATAAATATTCACTGATGGTGCATCATCCGTGGTGTGCGTTTAACACATGATGAGTGGCTTATTTCAGGGCAGGCAGTGGGTCTCCATAACTGAATTATCTCTCCTTTGAAGGTAATATCAAAAGCGTAAATCTGAGGCTGTTAGGCCCTGCAGGAGTAAGCTCCCGTCAAATGGACCAACTCCACCCTCACTCTTGAACCCCCATCTCCATAAAGCAAAGACAGGGTATCTTGATTCCCAGTTCTGCTCACCATTCCGAGATGGGATCAGCACCTCAATGTGCTCTTGTGAGTCAAATTGTTGTCCCTGGGTTTTCTGTTTCATGGAACCCTCTGACACCTGAGGTTATGTCTTTGAAGTGGCTGCCAAAAAAGCACTGCCTCTGCCAGTCCACGCACACACCTGGTGGGTCTTTTGGCATATTTTCTAACTCCTCTGTCTTCACTTACAAAGATACTATAAAGGAAACTTTATAAGTTTGACAGTTAATGATGTCAAAACTTTCCATTAAAGACCCGTGTTCATGTCTTCCATACTAAACTCTCTTTGTTTCCAAAATTTTAAGATATTATACTCAATTAAAACTTGTTAAATTAATTAAGCTACTCTTATCTTTTTCTAGTAGACTTTAGACAAAATTGATTGCAATTGTCTGCCTTCTTATTTGACAAGTTTCATAAGAAAGTTGATATTTTGTGGTATAATTGCAACAGACATAGTCTTACATTTGAGTGTCTAATTTATTCATGCTTGTAAAGAATAGTTGTAAAAATCATATGACTGCGACATTTTGACATGATAGTTTTTTGCAAGTGATTCAATGGTATTATGTTTGCTACAAACAGTTGTTTAAAGAATAGTTACATATATAATGTAAGCTAGCAAATGATTTATAGTAAAAGAAGTAAGTTATTACATTTCTTTTTAGGGACGTCTGTCAAAATTGTCATTAGAAATGTATAGAAATTTTTAGCGAAATGCAGCAAACCAAAATTCTCTGTAGTTGCTTTGGCATTTGTGGTTTGAAAATGGCTGTACTGCATTATTTAACAATCAAATGAATTCCATATGAAGAGAACTCTGCTCACTCTGTCCTTTCCGTTGACACCCACAGACGTCTTGCCGGAAACGCTCTGACGTACATTCCCAAGGGAGCATTCGCTGGCCTTCACAGTCTTAAAGTTCTGTAAGTAAACCAAGTGGTATTGGATCTATTTCTGATTTTAGTGTCAAATGGCTGCTATGGTTCTACAACTTTAACTTATAAAGATTTAGTCCCTCTTATAAACTATATAAATCCATGGGATAATTCGTCTAACTGCACTCTGTCTTCATTCAAAGAACCATATTATACATGTATGGCTAAATTTGCATGTGAAAAAAATTCTCTTCTTTTCTAACTTTAATACCTAAAATTGTCTGCATCTAAATAACCACTTTACCAACTCAAACTTTTAGAAGAGTACAATTGACCCTGAATAACTTTGGAGTTAGAGGAGCCAACAATCGAAAATATGGGTATAAATTGACTCTCTTCCAAAATTAACTGATAATAGCTTACAGTTGACCAAAAGCCTTGGAGGTAACAGAACAGCTGACTGACATATATTTTGTTTGTTATATGTATTTTACTGTTTTCTTCCAATACAGTATGCTAGAAAAAAAAGGAAATGTTAATAAGAAAGTCATAAGGAAAAAATACATATTTGCTCTTCGTGAAGTGGAAGTGGGTCATCATGGCGGTCTTGGTCCTTGTCATTTTCATGTTGAGCAGGCTGAGGAAGAGGAAGTTTGGTCTTGCTGTCCCAAGAGTAGCAGAGGTGGAAGAAAATTCTAATTTAAAGTTCAAAACTCTGTCATTCATGGGTCAAATGTATTTTCCTTTGCCTTTGTACTATGAAATTGGAAACTGTCTTGAAAAGCATTTTGATCACTGAGTAGGGACTGTAAATCACTGTGATGCTGGCATAATGAGATGGCAGCTTCAAATCGGTTTGGAAGTTTGTTTCCTGTTGATGCACTAAATCACAATCAATTAAGAATATACCCTGTTTTACTCTGGGAGGCCAAGGCGGGTGGACTGCCTGAGCTCAGGGGTTTGAGATCAGCCTGAGCAAGAGCAAAATCTCATCTCTAAAAAACTAGTGGGCTTTGTGGTAGACGCCTCTAGTCCCAGCTACTTGGAAGGCTGAGGCAAGAGAATCACTTAAGCCCAAGAGTTTGAGATTGCTGTGAGCTATAATGCCACAGCGCTCTACTGAGAGCAACCTAGTGAGACTCTATCTCAGCAAGATACTTGGAACCATTCAAAATGAATCACAAAAGTCAAGTTTGTTTTCGGATTTCTTTTTTTTTTTTGAGTCACAGTGTCAGTCTGTCACCCTGGGTAGAGCGCCGTGATGTCACAGCTCACAGCAACCTCAAACTCTTGGGCTCCAGTGACCCTCTTGCCTTAGCCTCCCAAGCACCTGGGACTACAGGCATGTGCCACTATGCCTGGCTAGTTTTTCTATTTTTAAGAGAGATAGGGTCTTACTCTTGCTCAGGCTGGTCTCAAACTCCTGAGCTCAAGTGATCCACCCACCTCGGCCTCCAAGAGAGCTAGGATTACAAGCATAAGCCACCTTGCCTAGCTAAATCAAGTTTAGATAACAAAAGTAATATTTTCCAATGTTGAGCTATGTACCACTAAGTATTTTAGATACTTGTTAAATAAATTATACTACTATAATCAATTATTTTAATTCAATTAGCAAAGTATGTGTGTGTTTCCAGTCATCATAATTATATTTGAATTATGAATACACAACATGAATACATAATACATATAAATTAAATAATATAAATATTATATAGAATTGTAATTTTAAATTTTTCAATTCTCATGTATAAATTATTCCATCTTAACATTTTTAAATCTTCTAGTTTTACTATTATATATTTCTAAATGCATCATATTATCATTGAATGCTTGTATCTCACAATACACTAAAGATCCATAAAATCAGAGAGGTCACCTGTCTTGGTCACAGGTGTATCTCCAGCTCCTAAAACAGTCAGGACGCAGAGCAGGCACTCAGTAAATATTTATTGAATGACTCTTTGAGAAAGATGAACAAAGAAAACAAAGAAATTCTAGAGTTCTCAACTTTTTCTGCATATTGTATGATGTTGACCCAATGCTATATGTTTTAATTACTATTGCAATTAAACAAAAAATGTATGCCTTCATATCTGATCTGCGCTTCTCCTAGCCAGCAGCCCAATTTACCCAGAATTTGTCTGCACATACTTTGGTGCTTCCTACTTCAGAAAGCAGTAAGTCTGATTGCATTAGTCTGATTTTAAAATGAAAAGCATAGGTTATCTCTAAACCTTACCATGTCACTGTACCCTTTCCACCAGGAAAAAAAAACCCATAAAATGAACTGTGGTATTTAGACCCTCGCTTGTATCCACTCCTAACTAACCAATGTTTCCTGTCTTCTATACGGCCAAGTGTTCAGCAAAGCCTAGTGAGTGTGATACTCAAAGGGGAACTAAACAAATAATTGCTAGAAGTACAATGATCAATAACTATGGTTAATGCCCTCGAAGAGCTTATAATTTAGTGACAGATTGTAGAACCAAGATAGATGGACCAGGACAGATAGATCCCTTCGGGCTCTTATGGAAAGTGAGTCTAGAGATGTGTGGAAGGTCCTGTGGTGCTACAGAGGCTGGGGAGCATTTAGTCCAGCCTGGAGTGGGTTTCCTAGGAGATAGATTTTCTCAGAGAGATGACCCAGGAGCTGAAACTTGAAACACAACTAGAAATTAATCCCCCCTAAAGAGGGCTGGTTGATGGGGCAATAGACACAGAGACACAGGGACAGGAAAGACCTGGCTGAACGGGTAACCCCAAGTGGGTTAGTACTCAAAGCATTCAGGAGAAGGTGGAGAGAATTTGAAGAGCCTGGAAATACAGGTCCTGGTTGCAGGGACATATGTCAAACAAAATAAAATGTGGACATTATTAAGTTCTAGACATGATAAATAGCCAAGGAAAAGATGTAAGCAAGGAAATGCCAAATGTGGGTCTAGCTAGATCACTCAGTATGAGCAGACTTCAAGAGGAGCAAGACCCTGCCAGGAACTGCGTTCACTCACTCTTCCCTTTACTTTGCTGACTTAAAGACGAACACTCAACCGTGGACTCCAATTGTCATATTTTGAAAATATTTTGGTGTTTGTCTTAGTCTATTTGTGCTTTTATAATAGGAGACCACAGACGAAATAATTTGTAAAGAATAGAAATGTATTTCTCACGGTTCTGGAGGCCGAGAAGTCCAAGACCCTGGTGCTAGCATCTTGCGAGGACTGTTATCTGTTTCCAAGAAGGCGCCTTGAATGCCGGGTCCTCCAGGGGAAGAATTCTGTGTCCTCACATTGCTCAAGGTGGGGGGGTAAAACAGGAATGTCCCTCCACCAAGCCTTTTTATAATGGCATTAATCCATTCATATGACTGTGCTCTCAAAATTTTTAAAGGTAATAATACAAAATATTTATAAAACAAATTTCATTAATGAAATTCATTGAGATCCCTACTAATTTAATAATAACAAGTCCTGAAAGGTTCCACCCAATACTTCCCAAAGGTCCCCATTTCCCAACACTTTTGGGGATTAAGTTTCAACATGAATTTTTGGAGGGGACAAAAACGTTCAAACCGTAGCAATGGTTCTCAACCACAGGGGATGTGCCTGCTACAGAGTATTTTGAAAATTGGTGGAGGCATCTTTGGCTGTGCACACAATTGGCATATCATCAACGGCCCTGCAACCTGCTGCACAGCCCAGCACAAAAACTTTTCCTTCATCTTGCCTGGCTGCTGACCGTCCATCACACCAAATATACATCAGTAACACTGTAAAGTGCAATTATGCTAGAAGATTTTACAAGAGGTGCCGCATAGGCCTCTTAATTTGTGTAGGAAAAAATAAATGAAATAAATATTTTCTCTCAAAATCACTGGGTAGCAGCCTCAGTTTACACATCCTGTTTATTTCTGGTAATGTAGGATTTCTAACCACATTTTTAGTTTGAAATAGTATCATTTAGCATAGTGGAAAAATTACCTCGAAGTCCACAAAACAAGTTAAAACTATTTAACCATGGAAATTTGGAACTTAAAAATAATTATTAGGCTCGGCACCTGTGGCTCAACAGGCTAAGGCGCCAGCCACGTACACCTGAGCTGGCGGGTTCGAATCCAGCCCCTGGGTCCATCAAACAACAATGACGGCTGCAACCAAAAACTGGCCGGGCGTTGTGGCGGGCGCCTGTAGTCCCAGCTACCTGGGAGGCAGAGGCAGGAGACTCTCTTAAGCCCAGGAATTGGAGGTTGCTGTGAGCTGTGATGCCACGGCACTCTATCCAGGGTGACAGCTTGAGGCTCTGTCTCAAAAAAAAATAATAATAAAAACATAATTATTAAATTAGTGGAGAA
>CAUYRH010052989.1:0-19207 GCA_963574655.1 Perodicticus potto
GCCAGGCACTTGCCTACGGCTTTCCTGGTTGGAGGGGAGGGAGGCTTCCCACGGTCCCCGGAGTCTTTTCCCCGTGGGGGGCTTGTTCTGGCAGGCGGGCATGGGGGTGCTGCTCAGGGACCTCCTCCCTCAGTCTCAGCGCGGGTTAGGCTTCTGGTTCGTCAGGTAAGGGGGGAAGGGTGTATAGTAAGTTCAGAATGGTGGGGAAAACTTTAGTTCAGCTTTTCTGCCTAGCAATAGAGTTTTCAGAGTCACACCAGGGTGCTCAGGGGAAGCTCACCTCACTTCCCACAGCATTCTTCCGTGGGGTGAGACAAAAGGTCCATAGTTCACCACTTGTCTGTAGAAAACTTACAGGAGCAAAAGAGGAGAATAAAAAGAAAGGAAACAGAAAAGCAAGAAACTCAGAGCTTTCTTGGGGGAGGGGACAGGCACTCTTCCTTTCAGATGAATTTTGTACCTGAAGCGTGCTTTCTTGGGGTCGCAGCCAGTCTCAGCAGTGGTGATCCGCAGAAATCACTTCTCTTTCTTGGCTGGGCTCCCAGTATTCAGCTTAATTGTGCAGTTTCTGGAGGTTATCTTCCCTTTTGGACAGGAGCCTTTTTCAGAACCTGCTTCCAGTCAGCCATCTTGCACCGCCCCCCTGAGAACTTTTAAAGATGACTACATTTACAGAACAAAATAGAAATATCACTCTATGTATTTTTTTTAATTCTGAGCTTCAAGATGATTGCCTAAACTTTTTTTTTTTTAATTTCAGAATGTTATGGAGGTACTCATGTTTGCTACACATAGTTTATTTTTATGTATAATAGGTCAAAATTATATTTGTGTCCCTCACCCAGAAAGTGTTCAGTGTACCCACGCAATGTATCGATTGGGTGGGAATTTACCGAACCCTTATCCCCCCTCAGCCCCTCTTCAATTTTACTGAGTTTTGCTTCCATGTGAACACAGAAGAACTGATCAGCTAGTTCCAGGTTAGTAGAACACGTAGTATTTGTTTTTCCATTCTTGTAATGCTTCACTTAGGAGAATGGTCTTTAATCCATCCTCCTTTCATATTATTATGAAAGATACCAGATCACCATGTTTTTATGGATGAACAATATTCTATGACACACACACACACACACACACACACACACACACACACACACATCATGTTTTATTGATCTAGCCATGAATTGATGGCAACTTGGGTTGTTTCCACTTCTTTGCAGATGTGAGAAATATTATGAATATTAATGATTCAAGATAATTCCATGAAAATAATAGGGTATGGAAAGGGTTTTAGAAAGTTTATTATTTCCTAATTATCTATATTAGGGAATCTGATGATATTTGTTAATAAGTCAAGAAAGAAAGCTATAAGAATGTTGTTCAAAGTTAAGGAGAACTTCTTTCATAATGGTATATTGGATAATTTGTTTTTTTTTTCTTTTTTTATTGTTGAATCATAGCTGAGTACATTAGTGCAATCAAGGGGTACAATGTACTGGTTTCATATACAATCTGAAACATTTTCATCAAAGTGTTTGACATAGCCATCATGTCATTTTCTTAGTTATTGTATGAAGACCTTTGTATTCTGCATTTAGTAAGTTTCATCTGATCCCATCTAAGATGCACCATAGGTGTGGCCCCACCATTTACCCTCCCTCCACCCATCCTCCCCTCTCCCTGGATAATTTAGACTAACATACCAATAGCTTTAAAAAGCTGAAAAAATATATGTAGAAAGCATCTGTTCTAACAAGAAGGTAAAAGGGAGATCTGGGTGAAGAGAAATGTTAAGAGAGTGTACAAAATCCTGGGCGGGATTATAAAAAGCAGATTCATCCCTAGGTTTTGTGTGTTTCTTTGTTCGGAAACTCATCTCTTCTCTCAATCCCAGGAAATTTGCAACCATTATCATGTCACCTTTCTCCCATTATTTTTGGCTTCTTCTGAAATTCCTATTAGATATAGGCTGAATGGCCTCCATCTATTTTCCATATCTATTAAAATATTCTCTTCATTTCCATTATTTCCATTTCTTCTATATTTTGTCTTAGATTTTTTTCATGTCATGAATTCTTTTCTATTAAAATTAGCTTCAAATGTCTAGCGAATTGTGTCCATTCTTTCAATAACACTTACTTACATAAGTTTAATTTGTTCTTTTCCAAAATTTTTTGTTATTCTTCCCTTATGTCGTGCTTCAATTTTATAGTATAAATATTTTAAATGTTTATAGCTTCATTTAGCTTTTTTTTCCCTGCTTCTTCTTTGAGTTTTCCTATGGATTTATTTACTGTATGGCTTATGATTATTTTTTATCATCATTTTTTCATCAGCAGAGATTGCTTTTAATGGGAATTCCTTTTTTCTAAATTGATTTATAGGCTTACTACTTTCATTTGCCTAGATTCTAGGGGGATTTGCTAGTTGTGTTCTCAGCCATTACATTCATTTTCAGCTATGGGTTTTCTACTGTGTGGAAATGTTTACTATGCACTCACATAAGTTGCAGACCTCAGTTCCTGATTTGATGACAGTTTTGCCCAGGTCCACAGCTAGAAGGCCGGCAAGTCTCTATGTGGCTTTCATATATATATGGGTAGATATGTTCTGGTCTCCATTTCACATGTGAGGCAATCCTCCATGTTCCTAGCCTTTAGACAAGGAGACTCAATTCCATTCTCTCACCTTGCATGGTCTTGAATCTATCCCCCATTCCTTCATGTACAAGCCCAGAACTCAGGCTCACAGGGCATTGTTCTTTTTTTTTTTTTTTTAATGTAGAGACAGAGTCTCACTTTATCACCCTAGGAAGAGTGCTGTGATATCACAGCTCATAGCAACCTCTAACTCCTGGCGTTAGGGGATTCTCTTGCCTTAGCCTCCTGAGTAGCTGGGAATATAGGCACCTGCCACAACGCCCGGCTAATTTTTGTTTGTTTGTTTGTTTTGCAGTTAGGCTGAGGCTGGGTTTGAACCCGCCACCTTCGGTATATGGGTCCAGTGCCCTACTTGCTGAGCCACAGGTGCTGCCCAGGGCATTGTTCTTGTTTGATAGAACTGTGGACCACATTGTGTTCAGCAGTGACAGTATGACATTTTACATTTCTGGTTTGCAACTATACTTGCAAATTCAGGCTCAGTTATACATTTAGCAAAAAAGAAAAATATTTAGTCTTTCTGAGGATTTGAAATGGAAAAGTGGAAGTCCTCCCATATCATCTATTAGCTAGCTGTACTGACCTGATATTTTCCCTAAAAAAACTCCTCAATCTCTCACAATAATATGCCCCTTCTCTTTCTCATGCCTTCCAGTTTATCCCATGTAGGGGAAACTGAGCCCTGAGCATAAGACTCACTTCCTACTTGAGAAACCTGGTGAATCCTGAGAACGGGGTGTGAGTTGTGTATGTGCAGGAAATCAGAAAACCGGCCTCCAAGGGAGAATGTACATGTGAGGGGGGCAGTACCAGGCCTCATGGTTGTGGTCAAGATTCTCTAGAATCCAAAGGTCTCTTGATGCTAGAGGCAGAGGTCTTGCTTAAGGTTTGAGATTTTGCAAAAAACAAATTGGAGACATTCTGTCTGACATGTTCAATGTTTCCCCTTTTTAGTGCTGATGTCTGATAAGTAACTTTTAACTACTTTTTCCTGCTTTGTGATAATAAATATGGACCCGAGGAGGTTAGCTCAGGAGGGCACCTCCCGGAGTTTTTCAGTCCCCTCTCCCCCGGACTCTGTGTCATGCCTCTTCATTCCTCTCTCTGAGACTCACTTATCTGGTGACCCCAAACCCCTTCCATCCCAGGCAAACATGAAAATAGATCTTCTAGGTAGTTATATGAGTATATCGCCTCATTATAATCTAAAAATTATAATATGGTAACATTTTACATGCTCGAGATAGTATTTACCATTCACATGTTAAATTAGGTGAGACTATATAAATATATACGTTAATGATTTGTACACTGCTTAACATTATGTTCATTTTTGCTGTTATTACTTATTTTACCAATAAATGATAGTAAAATAAACAGAAGACCATATCTATGTGTGCTAATTTTCTTTGCTCTTTTACCTCATATTCACTGAATGGCTACTGTATGCCAAGCACTATCCTGGGCACTCAAAATGAACCAGTGACTAAAGCAGATTTTTTTAATGTTATTTTCTTCCTACTGGTGAAAACTAATGGAAATTTTTCACACCTTGAGTAAGTGACATTGGGAGGGAGTATTAGCCATCTATACAGAGACTGTTTAGAGCCCTTTTTTTTTTAGACGGAATCTCACTATGTTGCCCTTAGTAGAGTGCTGTGCCATCATAGCTCACAGCAACCTCAAGCTCTTGGGCTTAAGTGATTGTCTTGGCTCAACCTTGCAAGCAGCTGGGACTACAAGCACTTACCACAAAGCCAGGTTATTTTTTTGGTTGCAGGTGTTATTGTTCTTTACCAGGCCCGGGCTGAGCTTAAACCTGCCAGCCTCAGTGTATGTGGCTGGTGCCCTACTTACTGAGCTACGAGTGCCGAGCCTAGAGCCATTTCTTTCATAGAAATGGGGCTTGACCTGCAAGTATCCTTTTTGAAGACTCACCTCCATACTCTTATCACCCTCACTGGGATATTTATGTTGATGAGTGGTAACAATGTTTAATTTGCCTTTGCTATTTTTACAGCTTAAAAAATGGAGCACCTTTGGATCCCTGGAAATGACACCTGAAACACAGCCATTCTCAGTGGTGATAGTAGATGATTGTGAAATTCTTAAAATCCCTGCACAGGAATATGCAAAATTAAAATTGGTATGACCATACTAATTTAATATTAACACAATATGGGCAGAAACTGAGGGTCAATTTTTCCTCTCTTTTCAAAAATGTCCGTATCATTTTAAAAAAACAGATTTACAATTTGACTTGACCTGGACATAATAAAAGTAAGGCTGATTTGGTGAACATAATTTAAGCCTCTGGTGGAATGTACAGTGAGGTGTAAATAAGCTCTCTATGGGTATATGTTAGATATATTTTGGTGTGTCTTTTGGTTTTCATTAATTTCAAACTCATTCATTCATTAATTTTGAAATACGTGTTTTGAGTGTCCATGGCATGTTGTATGTTAGAAGTACTAAAATGATAAGGCAGATAGTAATGCTACTGCTTTCCCAATCTCTGAAGTCTACATTAGGGACAAAAATATGTGAGAGTGATTGGCATGCCATTTTCCCCTTAAAAACAGGTATCAAACTCAGAGCTGCATCAAGGTGTGGTAATAACTTAATCTTGACCCTTTCATTCTGCTGCCTTAAGGTAACTTATTTACTCGGTATTTAATGATTTACTTTTTTTTTTTTTTTCATGGAGACAGAGTCTCACTTTGTTGCCCTTGGTAGAGTGCTGTGGTGTCACAGCTCACAGCAACCTCCAGCTCCTGGGCTTAGGCAATTCTCTTGCCTCAGCCTCCCAAGTAGTGCCTGCCACAAATCCTGGCTATTTTTGTTGCAGTTTGGCTGGGGCTAGGTTCGAACCTGCCACCCTTGGTATATGGGGCCGGCGCCCTACTCACTGAGCCATCGGCACCACCCAATAATTTACTCTTTTCTCATCAAATTCAAACTTTCCCTTTTTTTTTAAATTTCCTTTCCCCTGGATACCTGATGAAATTTACATAAGTAATGGGATTAGAAGGTTCCCATAGTCCTACTTTTTCATCCTTTTTAGATGGGATCTAACCCTGCTGCAGGTCTTACAAAGTTCTGGCAAAAGGCTGATTGGGATGTTCATGTGGGGTGGAGCTGAGAAGACATACTTTTTCTTGCTTGAGGTCTCAAATAGTGAAGTTTTTTTTGTTTGTTTTGTTTTTTTAAGTAGGTAGTCTCAATGTCAGTGGTGCAGATAACTCAAAGAATTCCAATTCGTTCAAAATCCCTAGTGTCCACTGTTGACTTTCAGAGTGGCTGGCTTTTAAAAAAGTGTTTTATTTGTCTTGGTTTTATTTCCTAACTGTTAGTACCATTTACCTGATATTCTCATATCAGAAAACTTTTGAGCATATTCTTTACCATGACAGGGTTCAGAATAAATACTAAAATATTTATAGAAGTAAAAAATACTATGAAAAGAAGAAAGATATAATTTTAGTAAACACATCTGAAGATTAAGATTTCAATATGGCTGTGGTCATAAAGTGATGCTCCATTAAAATTCAAATGTGTTCCGTATTTATTTTTATTCATAGATTCCTCTCTTTTCTTTTTCTGCCATTTATGTGCTATTTCCCTTTCTTTGTAGAATTCTTATTAATGCATTTTTGATAATAACATTATTTTTCAGGAAAAAATAAAACTTGAAAATGCACAAAAGTCGAGGTTAATCCGTAAGTGTCCCTGTTATGCGGGATGGCCTACTTTAGCCATATATGAGCTAACTGATCTTATTAAATGGAAAAAATTTCCTCCAGGTCATGGTGAGTTTAATGAAATTTTTGAATCATGTGTTTGCATAACATTGTATTATTGGAATTTGTAATTCTTCATAGTTGTAATATTTTTATGTAATATTTCCTCATATGGATAATTATCAAATTTATTTGATAATAACTTGTACATTTAGATTTTTTTCCTGATTTTTATTAAAAATTGTATAGTACTGGCTGATGAATAGTCTCAAAATTAACCTCACTTCCTCATCCCTTCCTAGTCCCTCAAAGTCCCTCCATAGCCCTTCTCCTCTTGTTTCACATTGACAGTCACTATAAAGGCTAGATGGAAAAGGCGAAATACAATACTAGGTTACAGCCAATTTTCCTTGTTCTCCTGGGTGGATAACTATGTAAGCAGAAAGTTTGCTAATCCGCACCTGTGCTAGACACATCAGTGAAAAAATATATAGAGAATGAGCTATAGCTAGGTAAGAAATTGCAGTGAAGCACCTACATTTTTAATATTCAGCAAGGCAAGGACCCATGGATTTCCTGGGTTATGTGTACACCATAGGTGGTATAGGTGGCACTGAGTCATTTTGCAAGATTTGTCCATCTATAGAAGACAACTAAATGAGGGACAATAGTAACACAAGAGGAACTACAGCAGGGTACGGAAGAACTTTAGGTCTCCTTCAGTATAAAAACACCATTGCCCCAAAAAGACAGCCACAAGTGAGAGAGAGGTTGTCACCTTGATACTCTTTCCCTTTAGTCAAACTATGCAAGAGCTGCTACCCTGATTATAATGGAAGAGGAAGTATTTGAAAGAAATATTTCTAGGCCTCACCATAAAGAGCCACAATTACACTAATAGACATTTTCTTTTCTTGTCTTTTTTCCTTGTCTTCATTTTTTTGAAACAGCGTTTCACTCTGTTGCCCTGGCTAGCGTTCAGTGGTATCATCGTAGCTCACTGAAATCTCAAACTCTTGGGCTCAAGTGAGCCTCGAGCCTTGACCTCTCAAAGTGCTAGGATTGTAGGCACGAGCCACTGCACGCAACATGTGAGAGACATTTTTAATTTAAGTTTCAGAATAAAATTCTAAAAAGATGGATCTGAGTGGCAAATTCCAGAAAGAGACTATTTTTAGAATAAAAACATGGTAAAGAATTTATGGTATCTGCCTACAGTATCTTTTGATGGAAACCCTGTACAATAGGAAAATGAGGTTCAGCACAGCATGGGAGAGAGGATTTTATCATAGGAAAAAGGTAAATATAATTAGAGGCATATTTATGCTTCAAATAACAGGGATATTCTAATAAACTACTTAAATTTGGTGAGCATATAAATCTTTTCCCATATTTGTACAAATTTCCTTTCAGTGCTTGCATTCATATTTTATTACTTTTTGAAATGTCACATTTAAAGTAAGTTTAGTCAAACATGTATATTTTTCTGGCTTATAAAATTGAATATTAGAATTGTGGTTTTGTTCATGAAGTATTTTTCCTAACAAGGTATAATGCCATTTTTTTTAGTCAAAAGAAATACAAGTAGAAAAATGGAAGGCAAGCAGTAAACTGACTTATGAAAAGTTGGGAATCAGACTTTTCTAAATTCAGTATATTTAATGGCATGGAAAAAATTTTTTAAAATATGAGTATTTGGGTTTTGTCACAGGTTTTCCCGTTTGTATCAGAAATATCAAATTTATTCTTATGTCACTTCCAGGGCTAGTCTTTATTAAAAATAATATCTCAGCCTTGCCAATGTGTCTTTATATTAATATTTTTGAAGTGATGAAAAAAGAAGAAAGAAATTATATTAAGGATATTTTAAATTATATGATACAAAAGAATATACAATGTATTTGACTACAAATGAGAGTCATCTATATTCCAATCTAAAGTATTAATGTAAAGTATTTAAATTTGGTGGGGGGAGGGGAGCTGAGGCAAGAGAATCGCTTAAGCCCAGAAGTTGGAGATTGCTATGAGCTGTGATGCCATGGCACTCTACCCAGGTCGACAGCTTGAGGCTCTGTCTTGAAAAAAATAAAAAATAAAAATAAAGTATTTAAATTTAGCATCACAGAGCTAAAAACGTATTTGGAGACTAAATACAGTCTTTCTTAGACTAATGTTCAGGTCAAGTGTTTTTAGTAAATGTATTAAAACATAAAAAATAATGGTAGTTTTGAAGTTCTTATTTTATTGGACAATCTGTGATTATATGGAATATGTCAAAAATAATATTATTTTCTCACTGATTCCTAAACACATAAATGTGTGCTTTATACAGTTTTATAAAACATTTATCCTCCTTGGAGAAGAATGATGATTCATTAATGAGCACTAAAGCCTCCTTCAGCTCTAAAATACTGTGATTCTTGTAAATAAATATATTTAGGTGAAGAATAAGTTTTATCAAACTAATCTAATTTTTGTTTATGGTAGAGACAAACTTGATATATTAAAGAAAGGCATGGATGATAATACTTCTTGATTTACTCAAAATTTATTTTGAGTTTTTATCAGAAAATGTAGACAAGGTAATTCAAGTTATGCTTTTGTTATTGGAGTTTAAAATGAGCAATAGTGTTATTTTCCAAAGCACAATCGTGTATGTTTTGATTTTATTTTAGCACTGTGCATTGGATGAAATTTCAGAGGGATTCAGTTAATTATTCAAAAACCTAACAGAGTTTAGGATCGATTCTTGGCAACCTATGAAATAAGTAAAGCTTATTACTGGCTATCTGCTTTGTTAACATAAGTCTTCCTTCTTTGACTTCCTTTGCCAAGAGAGCCTGAATGTATACCATGTTGCTTGTATTTTAGCCTGTCCATATAGTATCACATTATCTAAAGTCTTTTCAGGTGTTATTCTTTCAAGGTGTAGCTGACTGGAAAATGACAACCAGCTTAGCTCACTAGTCATACTATTCCCTTGTGTACCATGTATAAAAGACATGATGGTAAATGAACTTGGAGAATATTTAACTCCCTGCATATGTTATTCTGGTTTATTGCTTCTGTCAGTATGTCCCATCTTTCCCAGGTAGGACTCCATATAGCAAACATCATCATTGGAAAAATTGGAAAGTTATAACAATCAATCAGTTCTGAAAGATAAAGTATGTGAAAATAATAATACTGACAGCAATAATAGTAATGGTCAAAATGATATCTAGTAGACTTCAAATTCCTCTAGAAGGAGGCTATCTTACCTTTTTTAGTACCCTAAAAAGCATCCAAAGGGTGTAGGTACTTGAACAAATTGTTGATAAATGAATGAATATTTTGATGTCAGTTTCTGCCCCTATACCAGAGTTATGACTTATTTCTCCCATAATAAAATAATTTAACCCTTTGCTGCTAGATAGATTGAGCCTGCATTAACACTTAACATGTATTTTCTCCGTGTGAGAGAAATACTATTCACTGATTTAATCTTACAGTATCTGAAATATATGTGTTATTAAATCTTCTGATTAAAACACCATCTATTGCTTTACTAGTTTTGAGTAGAAATTTACAAGAATTGTATTATCACAGCAAATCAACCATTAGGAATTGTCAGGTGCTCAGTGTTTTAAACTAAAAATTCGTATAAAATAAAGCCAATATGGATTTGAGATGATGTTAAATAAGACAAACATTAGCAAGAATGTATTTCAAAATA
The DNA here is from genome assembly GCA_963574655.1 of Perodicticus potto. Lineage (NCBI taxonomy): Eukaryota > Metazoa > Chordata > Mammalia > Primates > Lorisidae > Perodicticus > Perodicticus potto. The sequence goes on from CAUYRH010052989.1 coordinate 10,119, forward strand.
ACTAAGAGTAAATTTTAAATGTCTTACCACAAAAAATAAGTAAGTGACGTGATGGCTGTTAATCAGTGTGATTTAAGCATTCCACACTGTATTTCAAATCATCATATTGTACCCCATAAATGTATACAATTATGATTTTAATTACAAAATAAAAAATTCTGCATGAAAAATAAAAAAGGACAAACCTTAGCATGGTATTATAGATAGCAATAGTTAATAGAAGTTTGAAAGTCTGTCCTCTTCAGTGAATCACATGGAGTAAAAGAATTTGCAGAATCTATCAGCTAATTGTTTTTATTTTTAGTCATTATGCCTAAATCTCACTAGTGTGCAGCCAATTTACTACTATTTAGAATAATGAGAAATGGTATGATCACTGACAAATACAATTCAAGCTAAATTTCCCTCCTACATTGTCATTATACCTATTCTTATTACGGTCAGTGCCAGACACAACTTTTGAAAGCCATGAATACTGTAGATACATTGCTCAATCCCTTATTTGCAAAAGCTAGAAAAGCTAAAAACTACATCTTCTACATTGTTTAATTTTGATTCTGACCTCTGTTCTGCCCATTCAATATTCTACTGCATTTGGAATAAGTCAGAGAGTTGCTTTATCTTACAAACATGGTGATGAGCATGAGTTTCAATGTTCAGCCTCTAGTATTGCAAGTGAAGAGTGGAATGAAACAGCAGGAGTGAAGCTTTCTTTAGAAAAGCTCTATATTGTCAGTGGGCTTTTCCTCTGAGTGTTTAATTTCCTTCTCTACAGTACTGAAATCTTGTTTGATGACTCTCCTAGTAGAGCTTTGTTTACATTAGATAAAAGGAGTCTGTTGTCCATACTTATGAACAAGGTAATGGGCTATGCGATGGTTGTCCATTCATCAATAATCTCCTTTGTTAATTGGCACATTTTCAGAATTTTTTCATTTGCCTTTATTCAAAAATTTTGTTGAATATCTAGTATGTATATAACACTATGATTGATACTTTTGTGGTATGAGGAGAAATGCATTTTAAAGTCTTAAAATCAAATATTGGATAACTATTATGTATTCATTACTATGTAGGGCAGTTTGAGTTTTGATCTCAGTTTAATAATTAGGAAAATATAAAGGAGTGTAATTTTATTTATTTATTTATTTGCAAAAAATTCAAAGAGTTGGGGGTGGTGCATGTGGCTTATTGAGTAGGGTGCAGGCCCCATATACCCAGGGTGGTGGATTCAAACCCGGCCCTGGCCAAACTGCAAAACAAAAAAACAGCTGGGTGTTGTGGCAGGCGCCTGTAGTCCCAGCTACTCTGGAGGCTGAGGCAAGAGAGTCGCCTAAACCCAGGAGTTGGAGGTTTCTGTGAGCTGTGTGATGCCTCGGCACTCTACCCAGGGCAATAAAGTGAGACTCTGTCTCTACAAAAAAAAAAAAATAATAATAAATAAATAAATAAATAAAAATAAAAATAATTCAAAGAGGTGGGATTAGAAGAGTGCAATTTTAAACTAATGAGATGAATACAATATCATGTATTAAAATAATTTTCAATATCTCATGGACATATATATACACACACACACACATTATCTACCATGATGAAAATTAAATGATTATTTTCTAACAAATAAAGTAGAAACTGAATGGGGGGAGAGAGGATTTGCTTGATATGATTGGTCATTAGATGCTCTCACCACCTATAGCATCAGAACAAACCTTTCATAGTATTTCCCAGAGGTACTCAACTATGGATCACCTCTGTCTCCAGTCTCAAGACTTTTGTGGGTATAGGCCATTATTTATAAATGTTCAAGGGAGAGTGGCTTTTTTTCTTACTTATCGTTCGAGCTAATGATAACTTACTGAATTGCTCACTTCACCTATGGGTAGAAATTTTTAATTCAAGTTTTTGTCCATAGTCCTTGTATTACACAGTGAATTTGTTTTTACTCCCTAGGTTGTAAAAACACATTTTCCCCCATCACTCTCATTTGGGTTATTAAAACTCAAGTCCTTGGCTGTTGTCATCTTAGCACTTACCACTTTTTTCAGCTTCACCTTTAATGTACACTTATTATTAAAAGACGTATGGGGAGGCGCCTGTGGCTCAGTGAGTAGGGCACCAGCTCCATATACCAAGATTGGTGGGTTCAAACCCAGCCCCAAACTGCAACAAAAAAATAGACGGGCATTGTGGCGGTGTCTGTAGTCCCAGCTACTTGGGAGGCTGAGACAATAGAATCGCCTAAGCCCAGGAGCTGGAAGTTACTGTGAACTGTGAAGCCACGAAACTCTACCGAGGGTGATAAAGTGAGACTCTGTCTCTAAACAACAACAACAACAAAGACGTATGGCCCTTTCCTCGCCTGGGGTCCTCGAGTGAGTGACATCGGCTTTAAACCCTGCGTGGCAATCCCTGACGCACCACCGTGATGCCCAGGGAAGAGAGGATGGCCTGGAAGTCCAACTTCTTCCTTAAGATCATCCAACTTTTGGAGGATTGTCCAAAATGCTTCATTGTGGAGCAGAGGACGTGGGCTCCGAGCAGATGCGGCAGATCCGTATGTCCTATGGTGCTGATGGGCAAGAGCACCAGGATGCGCAAGGCCATCCGAGGGCATCTGGAAAACAGCCCAGCTCTGGAGAAACTCATATCTGGGAAATGTGGGCTTTGTGCTCACCAAGGAGGACCTCCCTGAGATCAGGGACATGCTGCTGGCCAATAAGGTGCCAGCTGCCGGCGGTGCTGGTGCCATTGTCCTATGTGAAGTCACTGTCTGGGGTCAGAGAAGACCTCCTTCTTCCAGGCTTTGGGTGTTGCTACTAAAATCTCCAGGGGCACCATTGAATCTTGAGTGATGTGCAGTTGATTAAGACCAGAGACAAAGTGGGAGCCAGAGAAGCCACACTGCTGAACATGCTGCATATCTTCCCCCTTCTCCTTTGGGCTGGTCATTCAGCAGGTGTTTGACATTCGTAGCATCTACAACCCTGAAGTGCTTGACATTACAGAGGAAACTGTGTTCTTGCTTCCTGGAGGGTGTCCGCAATGTTGCCATGTTTGTCTGCAAATTGGTTGCCCATCCGTTACATTGGTACACTATTCTATCATCAATGGTTACAAGAGAGTCCTGGCTTTGTCTATGGAGACTGATTATAGCTTCCCACTTGCTGAAAAGGTCAAGGCCTTCTTGGCTGATCCATCTGCCTTTGCAGTGGCTGCCCCTGTGGTTGCCACCACCACTGCTGCTCCTGCTACCACTGCAGCCAAAGTTGAAGCCAAAGAAGAGTCAGAGGAGTTGGACGAGGGTATGGGATTTGGTCTCTTCGACTAATCACCAAAAAGAACAAAATCAGCCAGCTTTATTTTCAGAACATGCAAATAAAGGCTTACTTCTGTTAAAAGTTAAAAGATCTATAGTGAAATTGATCCTTTAAGATACAAATGCAGAATATGTACATTTTATTACTTTATTTTCCAAATAAAAATTTCAAGATTATTTAAGTATAATCTATTTCAACATTAGCTTTTCTGTGTTAGAAAATTTTACAATTTAAGAATCTTTATTTTTTTTTTCAGTGAGGTTTACTTTCTTTTTTTATAACTATTTCCTTATAATTTGATAGAATACTTTTTTTGCTAGAGTAATAACCTGTAATAAAAATATGTGATGTTTAAATAAAATTTAATGATTTGATTAACGTTCCTTGAAAAGGCTTCTACTGTTATTGCAATAGAAGCTTTAATAATGAACCTCAAAATAGTGTGGCAGGAAATATTATTAAAATAAAATGTTATAACTATGCACTATAAAACTATTGATTTTGTTCTCCATTGATTTGGTAATTTGACAAAAACATTTATATCCACAGTATGTATTCAAACATCCTTTGTAGAAACTATAATTTCTTTCTTAGAGTTTAGCCCTCTAATTATGTTAATAGTGTAGTAAAGGTGAACAATATATTAAACAGTTATGTAAAGTAAAAATTACTGCTTATTTAAATATCCAGCTGCTAGAGAGTAATTAAATTAAAACAAGATTTTATTTAATGAATTCAAATCCCATGGAAGTAGATAAGATATAATTAAACCCTTTTAATGACAGAACACTCACCTATTCAAATTCCCCCTGAGTAAATCGAACTTGTCATCAGTAACCCAGACCACTGTTGGGAGCTCTTTATAGAGCACTTTCCTTTTCCTCTTTCTGCTTTCCACAAATGACCATTACCTCTTGTATATTGTCATGACAAAAATGATATATCCTATTATTGTAATTAACTTTTTTTTTTGTTTTGAGACAGAGCCTCAAGCTGTCACCCTAGATAGAGTGTTGTGGCATCACAGCTCACAGCAACCTCCAATTCCTGGGCTCAAGCAAGTTTCCTGCCTCTGCCTCCCAAGTAGCTGGGACCACAGGCCCTCGCCACAACGCCCAGCCTGGGCTGGATTCGAACCCGCCAGCTCAGGTGTACGTGGCTGGCACCTTTCCCAGTTGAGCCACAGGCACTGAGCCTGTAATTAACTTTTGATATCTTTCTATCTCCTGACATTTAGAAATAAAGCTGCATTTCTCTCCACCTTAAAAAATGTCATAATTTCATTTTCTCACACTTTAAGCAAAACAAATATAAGAAAATAAATTTGAATTTTTTTCTTTAAACAAAACAAATATGTGATCATTTCGATTTATAGAAATGTTGAATTAAAAATACATCCCATTTTAATAACAGTAACTTTGAGATTTTTCAAAGTAGAACGTCTTTGAATTCTAACTTCAATACTGCTTTATAAATATTACTTGTAATTAAACCATCAACATTGATTATTCATGCTTGACAATATTGATTGCCCTTTTTCTGCTTTCCCAGATATACTAGACATTCTGTAATAAGCTTATAATCAAGTATAATTATAATATAATCTGATTACTAAAAACCTAAAACAATCCCTTAATATTAAGGAGCAATTTTTATTGGATCCTGTGATGTACCATCTTCATCTCCCATCTGCAGAATACATTAGGATAAGTCCTTGCCATCTTGGGTTTAATACTTTACATAATCTTTAATGATATGTGCTCTGGGGAATGGTTTCTGGTTGTAAGGTTTCTTTACACTTTGTAAGTTAAGATGAACAAAGACAGAGTCCGGAATAATAGAAGTAGTCAGTTAAGTATGTGGACTTTGCTGTGGTAACAGATTTTAAGGAGAGAGGAAGGGGAAAAATATAAAAGTGGAAAAGATATTATTTTATTTGCTTCCAAATTCTAAGGCCCAGCTCATTAGTGTGTGAAAGCAAACAAGACCAAAGAGTTCCTTTTGTGGATGTTGGCATCTTGAGTTTGTCTAACAAGATGAAATTAGAAAGCAGGAATGATTTTTTGAAATAATAATTAGAAATAACATGTACATAATTTGGTAAAACTGTCATGACCAATGATGACCAAATTATTTTTCATTGCATGCCTTATGGCTATAAAAAGAGAAGTAAAAGATTTAAAACCATAGAATTTCGGCTATAATTAGTAGTTAGCCCTCTAATTTCGTTAATAGTAAAGTAAAGGTGAACAATATGTTAAACAGTTATGTAAAGTAAAAATTATTGCTTATTTAAATAATTATTATTAAGGTATAATATAATATAAATTATGTTATCTTAAGTGTGGATTTCCAATAAATAGAACAATGTTTTCCATTAAAAATATAATGCAAGTCACATATATAATTCTAAATTTCCTTGCAGCTAGATTTAAAAAATGTATAAGAAGCAGATGACATGAAATTTAAAAATATTATGTTATTTAACTCAATACATATATCTAATTCTAACATGTAATCAATATAAAATAATTATATCCTTTAAATCTTGTTTTATGTCAAGTTTTCATATCAAAATTTCAAAATCTAATGTGTATTTTATACTTACAATATATCTCTTTTTGGCCTGGCCACATGTCTAATGCTCAGTAGCTACATGTGACTAGTGGCTACTATGTTGGATAGCCCAGCTTTAGGACATGAAATACTCTATTGGTGTTGTTAAACAGTGCAGGTGAAAAAAATTGGTATAACAGATTTCTATAAATGAATTTCTATAACTGGATCTTTGAAACTATCAGTAGCGATTAATTTTATGTTTGCTTTTTAAAGATCTTATAAATCATTTTAATGACTACTTTCTAAAATGTTACTATAGCTAAAATAGTAAACCATGTCAATATAGGTTCATTTGGTATTTTTACCTTGACATTTGAATGTCCCCAATTTCTCTGGAATGATTTATGTACAGATGCATTTGTGATTGTGTGGGCACGTTAAAATTATCTCAGGAAAATGAAAACATATTTACAAGCAACATTTTTGTTTTTATTTTAAAACAGACTATATTAGACTCATAAATAGATCTATTAGGATGTGAAGATTATGAATTACATACCACAAATCTTAATGTTCATGGATGTTAATGGACCTCATAAAGGGATATTTACATTTCTAAAATTATTAATATAGAACTTTTACAAGCTAAATTGCATTCTAAATACTTCAGAAAATGATATTTACAGGCATTTATAATAATTTATTTTTATAATTTATTTTATTTTATTTAATAATTGTTTTTTAAATATTGTTTTTATATTGAGATTATGATTCCATTACTATACTTTTAAACTTTTTTAATAATAAAGGCAATTTGGTATTCTCCAAGCTAGACATCAATTGTAAATAGAGTATATGTATTTATGGTTTAAAGAATATATATGTATATATATTATTTACATTATATGTTTGGAACCTATAAAATTATCCTCTCCTCAAGAAAATAGTATTAACTGATTAGTTTCTTAGGAAAATTACGCAAGACCTTGCTAAATCATGTTACTTCTAAGCACAATGAATACTTCTAGAAGTGCTACTCCAGAACAGCCATTCTAACTAGAATAAGATGACCTATTTCTTCTAAATTTCAAATCATCTCTACTTCTATACTCTACTACATCTGCCATTTATTGGCACCTAAACTTGGTGCTATCTAAGGTTAGGTTTTGTCTTTAAATTACTGGTTTTCCTCCAAATTTTTCAGAGGCAGCTATGTTTCTAGTGCTATTTCTTTGTGTGTTTGTATTTGTAAATATCTTTGACTTCAGAATACATAATCCTCTATGTGAATATTCTGTTAATACCTAAACTGATTCCTTCTCAAATTATTATCTATGAAAAGTTTTCATAGGCTTCCATAGTTTCAACAAAGCAAAATGTATATCTACATCTGTTTGTATTTATATCTATACCCATGTCATTTATGCTTACGTATCAATTTCATCTCAATCTCTCTATATCTACCTCCATCTATATCTCATCTCTATCATCTGTCTGTCTATCTATCATGTCTCTATCTATATATAATTAATCATCTTCTGGACTAGAGAAATATTGTAAGTGATGCTCATTTTTCAAAAGCAAGTCACTCTTTTCTTGATTTCTTTCTCCTTAAAGCACCCATGTCAGTATTTTGAGATAATTATCTTTAACAAAATCACTACTAACTCCAAGGTGTAGGTTATGTACGTGCAATATTTTTTTCTTTCTTTCTTTTTTTTTTTTTAGAGACAGAGTCTCATTTTATCACCCTCGGTAGAGTGCTGTGGCATCACAGCTCACAGCAACCTCCAACTCCTGGGCTTAGGTGATTCTCTTACCTCAGCCTCCCAAGTAGCTGGGACTACAGGCGCCTGCCACAACGCTCGGCTTTTTTTTTTTTTTTTTTTTTGTGGTTTGCAGTTTGGCCGCGGCCGGGTTTGAACCCATCACCTTCGGTATATGGGGCCGGCACCCTACTCAAAGAGCCACAGGCACCGCCCCATGTATGTGCAATTTTTTGTATTCTCCTGGGACAAAAGCTACATGATTAGTTTGAACTCTTTGACAATTGCCAATCCTGAGTTTATATGAAATATATCTTTATTTAAGGTTTCCAAAGCTATGAGTTTATGATAAAAATGATTAAATATTCAGATTCCATGAAATACAATAGATTTTTAAATTACTTATAAAAACAGTAAAATAAGACTCTGCTAGGACTATCTGTCTTTTCTGGCTATAGCATTCTTATTTACTATTTAAATTTTTTTTTGTATTTCTAAAGCGACAGTCACATAAATAATTTTTCATAATTTTCTATGTTGATATTTTAAGTTAGTAAATAATAATGTTCTTGGATATTTTTATTAAATCTAGTATTTTAAATGACTTATAAATCTCAGAAAATAATACTACATAAAGGTTCTTTTTTGAATCAAGACTAATCTTGGGTCAGTAGAGGGCAGCCATGTCAAAGACCTGCATTTCTCTTTTAGTTTCTTTAGATTTTCACATTTTACAGGAGGTTTTAGGGAGATAATTAAAGTTATGAGATTAGAATTTGTTCACAGAAAAATTAGACATTCACATAAATTTAGGATTAAGCGACATAATGTTTGTTTCTTTTTAAATTTTTTCATCATTTCATTTTTGACTATATTAGTGATGGTAGTGCCATTTTCTGATGTTTATTTTAACATAATCCATTCTTCAACCAGAAGATTGGCAAGGTGTAAAATTAAAATGCCATATATCCAACTTCTATTTCCAAAAGTCAAGTGATATTGAGCTCGGAAAAGTGTGCTGCTTTTTGCACATATTATATTAATATTTATTTATGTTTGTTTGAGAAATGTTATATTAGAAAATATTATAGGGACTTATCTGGAGAAATATTTGCAATAGAATATAAAAAAAATCAAAGTTGATGAAGAGAAACATCTCTAAAGAAGACAGGCACATGGCCTACAGATACATGAAAAAATGCTCACCATCCTTAATCTTCAGGGAAATGCAAATCAAAACTACTCTGAGATATCACCTAACTCCAGTAAGATTAGCCCACATCACAAAATCCCAAAACCAGAAATGTTGGCGTGGATGTGGAGAAAAGGGAACACTCCTACACTGCTGGTGGGAATGCACACTAATACGTTCCTTTTGGAAGGAGGTTTGGAGAGTACTTCGAGATCTAAAAATAGACCTTCCTTTCGACCCTACAATTCCCTT
>CAUYRH010052994.1:0-28406 GCA_963574655.1 Perodicticus potto
TCAGGTATACCAGCCTATTAATATTAACCCTGGTGGAGACGTAAAATTGAAATAGATTGGTGGCACCTGTGGCTCAGTGGGTAGGGTGCCAGTCCCAAGGGTGGCAGGTTCAAACCCAACCCCGGCCAAACTGCAACAAAAAATAGCTGGACATTGTGGTGGGTGTCTGTGGTCCCAGCTACTTGGGAGGCTGAGGCAAGAGAATCACCTAAGCCCAGGAGTTGGAGGTTGCTGTGAGCTGTGATGCTACAGCACTCTACCGAGGGCAATAAAGTAAAACTCTGTCTCTAAAAAAAAAAAAAATTGAAATAGACTAATGATCATGAAAGAAATAATAGAGAAAGTAACTGAAGAATTTCTCAAAAAAGAGAATCAGCTCCAGATGGCTTTCTTAGGAGAATTCTATTAACCTTTAATAATCATAGATCCCAACGCTACTTTAGTTATTCTATAACATAGGGAAAGAAGAAAAAACTTCAAATCATTTCTATGAAATGAATGAAACATTGAGCCCTCACACTGACAAAAGTTGTACTAAAGAAAAAATTTACATATGAATCTCACTTATGAATATTGGCACAAAATCATAATAAAATATTAACAAAACAGAATCCAACATTTTAAAAATGATATATCATAACCAAATCAGATTTATTCTAGAAAACTATATGTGATGGGAGGGTCCATAAGAGAAAAATTATTGATATAATCAACCAACAACCATTTATGTTAAAAAATTCCATAAGTTATGAATTGATGCTATCTATCTATCTATCTGTCTGTCTGTCTGTCTATCTATCCCATGTATCATCATCTACTCTCAGCCCCACAGCCAGCAACTTACTTAATGGGGAAATACTTTCTCAATAAAGCTCAGTCATTTCCAGCTCAATATCTCATGGTATTTGAGAAATCAGCCAATGAAAATAGAGGAAAAAATAACTATAGGAATGGGAAACAAAGAGATAAAACTATTTTGATATACAGCTATTATAATTATATATTCATAAAACCCTGAAGAACCATGAAAAGCTATAAAATATCATGCAAATATTTATCAAAGTGGCAAGTTGTAAATAACCTTAATGTATACAAACAAAAGAAGATTCAATGGAAATGAACACTGCATTCAAAATAGCAAATAAATGAGTAAATAAATATACTAAACTTCAAATGTTTCTCTGTGGACTTTTCTCTCTCTCCCATACTGACAAGCCAAAGGTGAGCAAGGCAGGAGAAGAAATCTTTTAAAACATTCTCAAGTTTTTCCTGGAAGTCCTAGAGGACCTTCATTTAAGAAACAGGCTGAGAAGTGAAAAAAAACAAATGCTTCAAGTGTGGGCATATGTAAACTGTGGTCAGGCCCATTACTTCTTAGAAAATTACACAAGCTCTTTGAGATTGCTATGAAAAGGGACAATAAAAACAACCTTGTAGAGGTTCATAGGGTACAGGTTTCTATAAAGTCCTCCTACGTCCCCTAGTACAGAACAGTCACTCAATAATAAAGTAGTTGCTACAAAATGCTGATGAGACATAAGAGAACTATGAATTGAAAAATACCGAGCGACCTACTAATACTACAAAATACTGGAGCCACACTGCAATTTAGAGGTTCTGCTGGAATTACAGATTATTGAGGTTCTTCAGAGCAGCTAATCCTCTTGATAAGCTGCTCTCCCTTGCAAAATCTCTTATGCTGTTAGGGATGCTGCCTCCTTCCAGGAAGTGTTCATATGGAATCAGCAGAGCAAGGTTGTTTTTATTGAATCTCAAGTCTTTTCTTATCAACTGGGATAACACTTAGAATGTCACCACTTCACTGGGTCTTGATTCTTTTTCAATAACAGAAAGGAGTTAGAGTACTGTTAGAACTGAGGACCTCTAAATTGCCTCCTAAGTCTAAAGACCTGCTTTGGGGAACACTAATTTCTTATTAAAGGAAAATGACAGGTTTTGGGCAACAGCATCACAACAGATACTAGTTGGAAGGTGCCTGTCAAGCACAGGATCATCCTGTTCAATATGAGCTAGAGGGACACTCTGCTAAGAGTCTCCTAGCTTCTCCTCCCATAGCCTCCCCACCCCAGGAAGGCTCCCTGGGATTGCTGCTCCATGGCCCCCTCTTACCCCCAGTTCCCTGCCCTCCATCTCTGCCAGCCTTGGGGGAGAAAATAGATCAGCTCATGTCAATTTCAGGAGTTTACAATATATACTTGACAAGCCCCTATTGGCACAGCAGGGAGGAAATAGAAAAGACCATGAAAAGGAGGAAATTGAAAGCCTTTGGCACCCTGGGATGGCCTGTATACCCTCCTTCCTCTTCTGCAAAGACGTCCCCACTTGCAACGTCCATCTTCACTTCCATCAGGCCAGTCATTGCCTGTACTATGAGGTTCCTCACATGACCTTTCTACTTGCTCTTGCAGAATTGATGAACTCTCAAGTTCCTTCCAAGGAGAGAGAATGACTCGGTACTTTTGCTTTGATTGAAGAAAAGCTTCCCTGGCAACCTGAGTTCCCAGCTTCTAACCACAGTAAACAATGTTTTACATTTTAAAGAAAATATTTTTGTAATTTAGTTGATGCTTCAGTTTTGCCTGAGGAGAAATCCTTTCCTCATGTACCTGCTGTACTCCTGAGATATCCTAAGTCACAGCCATTACTTTGGATGATAGTGTGGTTCCAGTGACCCAGTGAAATGGCCCCAATTTTTCTTAGTGTAGTATGTTCTATGGTCTGCCATCTAGATCCAACCTCTTCCCCTGACATCCCAGAATCAAAGCCCTCAGGCACCACACTGATGGGAGTGAGCACTGCACCCACTGTGAAGCCTCATGATTGCTCTCAGCTGAACAGAGTCACTCTAGCCAATGTCATCCCCCATTCCCAGGGCAGCTCATGCCCAATGACTGGCCAATGCAGAGGTACAATGCCTGGCCCAATGGCATGGCTTTCACTTTCCAACCCTCATCCTGCTGCTACCACTGTCTGTCCCCAATGCAAATTAGAAGAGGAAAGTCCTGTGGGTCATGCTCAATATCAGGAGCTTATAATATATACTTGATAAGCCCATATTGGCACAGCAGGCTGGAAATAGAAAAGACCATGAAAAGGTGGAAATTGATAGCCTTTGGCACCCTGGGGTGGCCTGTACACCCTCCTTCCTCTTCTGCAAAGACGTCCTCACTTGAAACCTCCATCTTCACTTCCACCAATCCAAACAGTCATCGCCTGCCTGCACTATGAGGTTCCTCACATGACCTTTCTAGGCTCCTTCCTGATGTGTGACCACAGCTCCTCTTCTGTCTCTAGAAAAGGGTCCAGTGGCAGGGTCCATAGACAGGTGTCTGTCACATCCCTGAGGTGCAGAGAAGATACACACATAGAGTTATGTATAGAACAGTTCTCTGGGTGTCCTTGGATCAACACAGATTCCTGCTTTCTCACTTGTGGTTCTCAAAAATAACTGAAGGATAGGCAGGGAATGCAACATTTTAGGATAAGGGGGGGCCAGCTAGGACAACTGTTCCTGACCCCCTCAAATCAAGATGTCCCCCAATGCTTTACTGCAGCAATTCTGGTTACCTCAGGGTATAAATCCAGGGTGGGCTGCTTTTTGGGATCCTTCAGCTGCAGCATAAGTGGGGCACATGCAGTCAAGACTCCGTCCACCACAGACAGCTTCCCCTGAGCCTTGGGAGACAGCTCACAGCCACTTCAAGGGTTTCTGTTGTCCCTTCTATCTATTACTAAATCTGTCCTGCATAACTTGTTGTGGGTACCCTATCTCACTAGACTCAGAAAACTGTGTGTAACAAAACTGCTTCACAACAACAGGAGCCATTGTGGGGAGCAGAGAGAGATGAGAGGAGCATGAAAGTGTCCCTGGAGGAAGGTTCAGGGCTCTGCAGAGCTTTCAGCATAGCTTACAGATGTGATTAGATCCAGAGCTGCTCGAGGAAATGTGTAGTAAACTATCTTTTTTCTCTGACCCAGAAGTCTCATAGCTTGTTCCAAGTACCCTTGAAACTGTCAGTAGGCTAACATGTTAGGTTACATGTAGCATGTAGTATAAAATCACAAACCCTTCACAGTTCCTGACAGTCCCTTGGTCTGATGCAATCTTACTTAGGACCTCTTGCCAGTGGATCAAAGACCCTGTAAGCTCCCAAGATAGTAGTACTGGCTAGGCCTTATAGGCATGAGAAGCATGTGAGAGATTAAAACCTATATTTTTTGGCTCATTACATGTTTGGGTCTATTTGGGATGTGATTGGTAGAACAAAGCCGTGTACTTGAACGTGTAACTATCTACTCAGCTGTGTGCATGCTACTTCTCATTTTCAGATACAACTGACTATAGCTTTGATATGTCATCCAGATGAATACTGTACAAAACGAGAAAATGCAACCAATCTCACAAATATCAATGAGAAAATTATCATATCAGAAATAACATTCAACAAAATATTAAGAAATAACAGATCATGACCAAGAAAGTTCATTCTGGTAATGGAGATATGGATTAATATTAGGAAATCTAAAAGTATAATTAATCACATAACAAATTTAAAGAGCAAAATCATTTGATCAACTTCATAGATGCTGATAAGGCATCATACACATAAAATCACTCAATTAAAAAGGAATTGATGGTCGTCTTCGTAAATCCTTTTCCCAGGCTTATAGTGTCAAGAGGACTTCCCACACTTTCTTCTGGGATTTTTTTTTTTTTTTTGTACAAAGGGTCTTTATTGGCAGGGAAAGCTGCAGAGCAGCATTAAGGAGGAGGGGAGAGAGATAGAGAAACAGGGGACGAGAGGAGAAGAGAGAAGGTCGAGAGGAGGTGGGGGAGAGAGAGAGAGAGAGTGAGAGAGGCACGAGACAAAGACACGAGACATACGGGAGAAGGGAGAGAAAAGAGCTCTTCTAGGATTTTTATTGTTTCATGTCTTAAATTTAAAGCCTTTTTATCTTTTTTTAATTTTTTTTTTGAGACAGAGTCTCACTTATTAACCCTTGGTAGAGTGCTGTGACATCACAGCTCATAGCAACCTCCAACTCCTTGGGCTTAGGCAATTCCATTGCCTCAGCCTCCCAAGTAGCTGGGACTTTAGGCGCCCACCACAATGCCCTGCTATTTTTTTGTTGCAGTTTGGCCAGAGCTGGGTTTGAACCTGCCACCCTTGGTATATGGGGCCGGTGCCTTACCCACTGAGCCACAGGCACTGCCCTAAATTTAAATCTTTTATTCAGCAAGAGTCAATTTTTGTCATTGCTGAGGTCCAGTTTCAGATTTCTACATGTATCTGATCAGTTCTCCCAGTACCATTTCTTAAATAGGGATCCTTTTCTCCGGTACATGCTTTTGTTTGCTTTATCAAAGATCAGATCACAATATGTGGCTGGATTAATCTCTTAGTTAGCTGTTCTATTCTGTAGATCTATATCTCTATTTTTGTGCTAATACCATGTTGTTTTGGTCACTATAGACTTGTTATATAGCCTGAAGTCTGGTAAGATGATACCTCCAGATTTGTTTTTATTTCTTAAAATTGCATTGGCTATTTGGCTTTTTTCTGGTTCCATAGGAAATGAAGTATTATTTTTTTCAAGTTCCTCAAAGTATGACACTGTTGCTTTGATGTCAATCGCATCAAATCTGTACATGACTTTGGATAGCATGGACATTTTAACAATATTGATTCTTTCCACCCATGTGCATGGTTATGTTGTTCGATTTGTTAACATTTTCTGCTATTTCTCTTCTTCAAGATCTTTCATGTCCTTTTAAAGATATATTCCCAGGTATTTCATTTTTTTGAAGCTACTGTGAAAGGTATTGTGTCTTTGATTTGCTTCTCAGCTTGACTGTTATTGGCATAGATGAAAGCTACTGGTTTGTGGACATTGATTTAGTAGCCCAAGACATTACTGTATTCCTTGATCATATCCAGGAACCTTGTGGTTGAGACTCTTGGTTTTTCCAAATATAAAAATATCGTCAGCAAAGAGCAAGATTCTGATCTCCTTTGTTGCCATTTGAATACCCCTGACATGTTTCTCTCACCTGATTGCATTTGCTAGAATTGCCAGTTGTATGTTAAATAGCAGGGGTAGTAGTGGACATCCTTGTCTGGTTCCAATTCTAAATGGAAATGCTTTTAGTTTTACTCCATTCAATATGATATTGGCTGTGGGTTTGAGAATTCATAAAGAAGACCTGCTTGGCAATTGCAGCAACACTAAAAATAAATAAATGGGACATGATCAAACTAAAAGGTTGCACAACAAAGGGTACAACAACTAAAGAAAACAGACAACTTTCAGAATGGGAGAAATAATTTGCATGCTACTTATCTGACAAATGGCTGACAACTAGAATCTATAGAGAACGCAAATGAATCAATAAGAAAAGAGGAAACAATCCTATTTCCAAGTGGACAAGAGACTTGAACTGAAATTTCTGGGGAGAAGACAGACGAATGGCCAACAAACACATGAAAAAATGTTCTTTGTCCCTAGTCATCAGAGAAATGCAAATAAAAACCACTCACTAACCCTAGTGAGAACAGCCCACATCACAAAATGCTAAAGCTGCAAATGCTAGTGTGGATGTGGAGAGAAGAGAACACTTTTACACCTCTGCTACAAACTAATGCAGCCTCTATGGAAAGAAGTACAGAGAATCCTCAAAAAGCTAAAAGTACACCTTCCACATGACCCCACAATCCCATTACTAGGTAACTACCAAGAAGAATAAAAACTCATTTTATCATTAGAACATTTGCACTAGAATGTTTACTGCAGCTCAATTCATAATCGCTAAGATGTGGAAAAAAACAAAATACCCATAAACTCATGAAAGGATTAATAAACCATGTTATATGTACACCATGGAACATTATTCAGCTGTAAGAAAAGATGGAGATTTTACGTCTTTAATATTAACCTGGATGGAGCTGAAGCACATTCTTCTTAGTAAAGTATCACAAGAATGGAAAAGCAAGTATCCAAAGTACTCAATACTAATATGAAACCAATAGAAGAACAACTACACAACCACATGAGAAAAAACCACAAGTATATTCAAGTGGGGGGAGGGGAGGAGGGAAAGGAAAAAGGAGGGAGGGGATTGGTAAGCTGTCATCTACTGCGGACAATGTAAGGGTGTATGACACAATTACAACTTGAACTTTACCTTAGAAATGCAAAGAATGTAACCTAATCATTTGTGACCTCATATTAATCTGAAATTTTTAAAAAAGGGATTGATATTATATTCTTTACCTTTTAGCACAATAGTGCTGTACTACAAACTACCTCAAATCCAGTGGCTCACTCATACATTTATCTCTCCTACTTCAGCAAACCTAGGCTGTGTTCAGATCAGCAGCGACAGTCCTTTCTGCCATTCTGTGGTATTAGTCAGAGTTCTCCAGAGAAACAGAACCAGTGGCATATATCTATCTGAACTGTATCTATAATTATATTTGTACCTGTATTCACATCTGTATTTATATCCATCAGGACAGAGAAACAGACAGAGGCACAGAGGGAAAGACAGAGGAGACAGGGAAAGGAGAAATGAAAACAGGAAGAGAGAATAAGATAGGGGATAGAGGGAAAGAGAGTGAGAGAAGGAAACAGGAAGAGAGAGTAGAAGGGTGGGGAGGGGCAAGGAAAGGAGAGGAGAAGAGAGATTTGTTTTGAGGAATTGGCTTAAACAACTGAGGGGTCTGACAAGTCCAAACGCCATAGGACAAGCTGGCAATCTGGAAATTCAGGTGAGACTTGATATTGCAGTCTTCAATTAAAGTTCACTGGTCAAGCCAGGCAGACTGGAAAGGTAGACAGGTTATCTATGTTTAAGTCTTGAGGAAGAATTCCTTCTTTGGGAAACTTTAGTCTTTATTTTTAACTCCTTCAACTGATTGAATGAAGCCCACCTGCTACTTTACTGAAAGTCTACTGATTTGAAGATTAGTTGAAGATTAAAAAAAAAAAATACCTTCACAGAAACATCTAGACATTTGATTAAAGAACTGGGTACCATAGCCTAGCTAAGTTGACGTGTAAAATTAACCATCATATCACATGTGAATCAGCTATGGTAGTTCTGTTCCATATCAACCATTCTCCTTCAGGCATCAGCAGACTAGTTAGGGCATGTTCCCATCTGAGTAATAAATATGTGAAAAGGAAATAATGAACTTTATACAATAAATGCTAGTCCATGTGTGATTGAATATTTAAGAGTTTAGCACTTTTATAGCATCTCAAAATCAAAACCTTACCTTATTCATCTGTTACTATTGTTTTGGATTAAAAGTATATGGGGTTGGAGGAGGGGGCTGCATGTGTGATTTCAGATACTTTGGACTATGGCAATATTCTTTATGGAGAAAGTGCTATTTCTTCCTGTTTCATCCAATCTGTCTGTGTTACCTCCAGTGGGATCATGAAACTTATGCTACTACTTTAGTTTCCTCCTCATGGGACTACTGTGAGGACTGAATGACTTAAAATATGTAAATCACTTAAAACAGTGCCCAGTATACAGTAAGTGCTATTTAAAATGTTACTTATTATTTTTATAATCACCATGTCTTTTTATTGATCCCTTTGGGTTTTTTGTAGGCATTTAATTTTAACTGACTAATTTTTCTTCCCAAACCTCAGAATTGAGTGGTGTGCCTAAGACCATGTGTTCCTCCCATATCCTAGACTCTCTTGCAGCTACTTTGGGACCAGGTGCTGGATTCTGGTCAAGAGATGAGGTTTAAAAAACAAGACAATAACAGGGACTGTAAATTAAAGTCTTCATAGATACACTATGTTTAAGACATTAGCACAGATAGGCCCTCCCTCCACAAAACAACAGACTATATTATTTGGATCGCAGGAAGTGAGTGATAAACACTATGTTGGCAAAAATAAAAACGTAATCATAAAAACCCTCCCCAAAACCCAAAACTTAAAAATATTTATTCATTTATTTTTTATTTAATTTTTATTAAATCTTAACTGTATACATTAATGAGGTACAATGTGATGATTTAATATACAATGTGGAATGCTTAAATCACACTGATTAACATAACCATCACCTCACTTATTTTTTGTGGTAAGACATTTATATCATGCTCTTAGTTGTTTTGAAATGTACCATAGCATTGTGCACATTAGGTGAGATCCTACCAAATACCCTCCCTCCACTTGCCCTCCCCCCTCACCTCTTCTCTCCTGACCCTCTTCTCTTGTCTTGCTTTCTGGACGGTATTTGTGTTTTATCATTTGTATGAATGTGTAAGTGATTATCTATTGGTTTCATAATAGTATTGAGTATGTTGGATGCTTTTTTTTCCATTCTTGAGATACCTTTGCTAAGGTATGTTCCAGCTCCATCCAGGTAAACATAAAAGATGTAAAGTCTCCCTCCTTTTTATGGCTGCATTGTATTCTATGGTATACATATACCACAATTTGTTTATCCATTCATGGGTTGATGGGCATTTGGGCTGCTTCCGAAACTTGGCAATTCTGAATTGGGCTGCAGTAAACATTCTGGGGCAAATGTCTTTGTTGTAAAATTATTTTTGTTCATCTGGATAGATACCTAGTAATGGAATAGCAGGATCAAAACAGTAGGCCAACTTTTATTTCTTTGAGAATTCTCTATACCTGTTTTGAAAAAGGCTGTATTACTTTGCAATCTCACCAGCAGGGTAGAAGTGTTCCCTTCTCTCCACATCCATGCCAACAACTGCAATGTGGGGATTTTGTGATGTGGGCTAATCTTACTGGAGTTAGGTAATTTCTCAAAGTGGTTTTGATTTGCATTTCTCTGATATTAAAGATGATGAGCATATTTTTGTGTGTTGTTGGTCATTCACCTGTTATCTTCAGAGAAGTGTCTGTTCAAGTCTCTTGCTTAAAAAGAAATGTGGTTGTTTATTCTTTTCTTATTAATTTGCGTTCTCTGTAGATTCTAGTTATCAGACCTTTGTCAAAATCATGAATAGCAAAACTCTTCTCCCATTATGAAGGCTCTCTGTTTGCTTTACGTGCAGTGCCCTTAGCTGTGCAGAAATTTTTTAGCTTGACCAGATCTCAGTAATATATATTTGGTGTTGCTTCAATTGCCAGGGGGGTCCTCCTCATAAAATATTCTCCCAAGCCAATATCTTGAAGCCTTTTCCCTGCACTCTCTTCTAGTATTTTTATAGTTTCATGTCTTAAATTTAAATATTTTATCCAGTGAGAATCAATTTTATTTTAATTATTTATTTATTTATTTATTGCAGTTTTTGGCTGGGGCTAGGTTTGAACCCACCACCTCAAGCTTATGGGGCCATCACCCTATTCCTTTGAGCCATAGGCACTGCCAAAGAATCAATTTTAGTTAGTGGTGAAAAATAAGGATCCAGTTTCAGTCTTCTACAGGTTGCTAGCCAGTTCTCCTAACACTAGATATAAACAGGGAATCTTTTCCTCAATGTATATTTTTGATAGGTTTATCAAAGATTAAATGATGGTATGTGGCTTGGTTCATCTCTAAATTCTCTATTCTGTTCCATATATCTATCTCTCTATTTTTGTACCAGTACCAGGCTGTTTTGATCACTATTGTTGCATGAAGGATCTCGGAGTGGCTGGGTCACAGATCAAGTCTGCTACTGAAATTGTATGAGAAGCAAGAAGTGGCTACAAACTCTTAATGTGGCGAGTAGCAATATTCTTTATTTCCAGCTGCCTTATATACCCAGCTGGTCATGTACACATACTATTAATCTTACTTAAACAAATGTCTTTTATACCATATTGTAAATCATGATTAACTCTTACACCGGTGCCTGTTAGTCTACTAATTAACAAATATTCTCTATTCCTAAGTTTAAAATAACAATCATCTTGACCATACATCACTGGTCCCCTATGATCAGATAAGTCACAAGACCACTTGAAAGTAAAGGCAGATTATTCTCATGATCCCTTCTAAAGCCATAACGTTCTGGGAGGCTGGAATTCATTATCTCACTTGACCACCGCTCCAGAGACCACCAGGCCATAGATACATGTCTAGCATGCATCCACCTCTGGGCTGTGTCTCCAAGAGAGGAGTGTTTCACTCCAGGGACTCTTGGGCTTAACAACCACAGAATTGTGTTCAAGAAGTTAGAGATTAACTTCAGAGTTCCTAGTTTAACAATTTTGTTTACCAAGGCAGCCAGGCTCAACGAAACTCGTGACTTGCAATAAACGAAACTGCCTTTCCCAGGTATTATGGCAGAGAATATGTAGACTTTTAGTATACACACTATAGTTTTGTAGTATAAGTTGAAGTCTGATAACATGATGCCTCCTGATTTGTCTTTATTTCTAAGTAATGTATTAGCTATTCGAGGTTTTTTTCTGATTCCATGTAAAATGAAGTACTATTTTTTCAAGTCCCTCAAAGTATGACATTAGTGCTTTGATATGGATTGTGTTAAATCCGTAGATGGCTTTGGGTACATGGCTTTAACAATGTTGATTCTTCCCAGCCACGAGCATGATATGTTTTTCCATTTGTTAACATATTCAGCTATTTCTTTTCTTAGGGTTTCATAATTCTCATTATAGAGATCTTTTACATCCTTTGTTAGGTAAATTCCCAGGTATTCTCCTTCAGTCCTACTGTAAAAGGAATAGAGTCCTTGACTATATTTTTGCCTTTACTATTGTTGGCATATATAAAAGCTAGTGATTTATAAGTATTCATTTTGTATCCTGAGACACTGCTATATTCCTCAATCACTTCTAAGAGCTTTGTAGTTGAGTCTCTGGGGTTTTCCAGGTATAAGATCATGTTATCTGTGAAGAGTGAGAGTTTGATCTCCTCTGACCCCATTTGAATGCCCTTGATCCCCTACTCTTGTCTGATCGCTATGGCTAGGACTTCCATTTCTATGTTGAATAGCAGTGGTGACAATAGGCATCCTTGTCTAGTTCCAGATCTAAGTGGAAATGTTTTAATATTACTATATGATTGGCTGTGGATTTGCTGTAGATGGCCTCTATCAATTTAAGTCATTTCCCATCTAAGCCTATTTTCTAAGTGTTCAGATCATGCAAAGACACTGGATATTATCAAAAGCTTTTTTTGCATCAATTGATAGAATCATATAGCCTTTGTTTTTATTTTATTTATGTCATATATTATATTTAAAGATTTACGTATGTTGAAAATCTGGAGGAAATGGACCAACCCTGGGATAAAACCAACTTGATTGTGATGTATAATTTTTTGATGTGTCATTGAATTCTGTTTAATAGGATCTTATTGAATATTTTTGCATTGAAATTCATTAATGATATGGGTCTGTAGTTTTCTTTCTTTGTTGGGCCCTTTCCTGGTTTGGAGACTGAGGTGATATTTGCTTCATAGAATATGTTGGTGGAGAATTCCTTCTTTTTCTCTTTTTTGGAAAAGGTTATGTAATATGGTACTAATTCCTCTTCGAAGGTTTGGTAGAATTCTAATGTGAAGCCATTCTGGTCCCACATATTTCTTTTTTAGGAGACTGCATAGTTAATTTCGGTGTTTGATATAGGTACATTCATAATTTCTAATTCTTTCTGATTGAGTCTAGGAAGGTGGCATGCTTCCAGGTATTGGTCCATTTCCTCCAGATTATCATATTTCTGATAACAGAGTTTTTTATAGTAATCATGGAGTATATTTTTAATTTGTGTGGTATCTATTGTTATTTCTCCTTTATTGTTTCTGACTGACGATATTAGAGATTTTATTTTTCTGTTTCTGGTTAGGCTAGCCACAGGTTTATCAATTTTATTAATCTTTTTAAAAAACAACTTTTTGCTTCATTGATCTTATGAATGATCTTTTTGTTTTCAGTGTCATTTAATTCTGCTCTAATTTTAGTTATTTCTTTTCTAGTTATTTCTTCTGGGTTTGGGGTTGGAATGTTCTTCCTTTTCCACTTGCTTGATATGACCCATTAAGTTGTTGACTTTCTCTCTTTCTGTTATCTTGATGAAGGCTTCTAAGGATGTAAATATCCCTCTTAGGAAATGCCTTTTCTGTATCCCACAAGTTTTGATAATTTGTGCCTTCATTATCAGTGTGTTCCAAAAATTTGACAATTTCCTTCTTAATCTCGTCTTTGACTCAGCTATCATTCAGCCTAAGGTTATTTTGTTTCCATGATTTTCTTTGAGTATGAAGATTTCTGTTGCTGTTGAGTTCAACATTTATTCCATGATGGTCTGAGAAGATACAAAGAATAATTTCTATTTTTTAAATTTGCTGAGGTTATACTTGTGTCCTAAGTTATGATCAATTTTTGGAGAATGATACATGAGCTGATGAGAAGAATGTGTATTCAGTTTTATTAGAATGAAATGTTCTGTATATGTCTGATAAGTCCATTTTTTCTAGGGTCAAGTTTAAGTCCATTATTTATTTGTTTAGTTTCTTCTTGGAGGATCTATCCAAAACTGACAAAGAGATGCTAAAATTTCCAACTATTATAGTGCAGGAAGATATCAAATTGTTCACATCCATTAGGGCTTGCTCTATAAATTGAGGAACATTCAGGCAGGGGGCATAAATGTTAATAATTGAAATCTCTTCATGTTGAGTGTTTCCCTTGACAAATAAATAGTTTCCATGCTTGTCTTTCCTTAACTTTGTTGATTTAAAACCTATTATATCTGCAAATAAAGTTGCAACCCCTGCTTTTTTCTGATTTCCATTTGCCTGTATTATAGATGTCCATTCCTTCACCCCGATTCTTGTTTTTTCTTTCTTTTTTTTTTTTTTGAGACAAGAGTCTAAAGCTTTGACCCAGGGTAGAGTGCCATGGCATCATAACTCACAGCAACCTCAAGCCCCCTGAGTCTTTTTTATACTTTGAGGTAAGATGAGTCTCTTGTTGGAAACAGATACCTGGCCTGAGTTTTTGTATCCAGTCCACCAACCCATGCCTCTTTAGAGGACAATTTAAGCTATTCACATTAATTGAGAGAATTGACAGGTATGGTAGTGTTTTAGCCATTATGTTTTTCTTTCTTTCTTTTTCTTTTTTTTTTTTTTTTAGAGACAGAGTCTCACTTTATTGCCATTGGTAGAGTGCCATGGCATCCCAGTTCACAGCAACCTCCACCTTCTGGGCTTAAGCAATTCTCTTGCTTCAGTCTCCCAAGTAGCTAGGACTATGGTATATGGGGCCGGTGCCCTACCCACTGACCCACAGGTCCTGCCCAGCTATCATGTTTTTCAAAGGTCCAGTACAAATTTTCAATCATTTTACCACTAAGGAAGTTAGCTTTTGATAAATTCTGGGTGAGTTTACCTCAGTGGTAGACCATTGTGTATAAAAAAAAATGGGTCTGAGAATTTCCTGGAGAGCTGGTTTAGTTACAGCAAATTTCCTCAACATGTTCATGTCAATAAAGTATTTGATTTATCCATCACAAATGAAACTCAGTTTAGCTGGATACAGGATTCTGAGCTGAATGTTGTTTTTTTTAGAAGATTGAAGGTCAATGACTATCCTCTTCTGGCTTGAAAAGTTTCAGCTGAGAGATCTCTAGTCATTCTAATATTTATTCCTTTGTAGGTAATGCTTTTCTTATTACCTACTTGTAGAATTTTCTTCTTCAGATTAACTTTAGCAAAGTTAATTACAATGTATCTCAAAGATACTTTATTTAGATTGAGTCTTGCTGGGGTTCTGAAACTATCTACCATCTGAATTTCTGTGTCTTTTGCAATGCTTGGGTAATTCTCCTCCATAATATCTTGGAGTAGAGCATCTGTGCCTTTTGGACCAACCTCTTCCCCTTCAGGAATTCCTATAAGTCAGACATTTGATCTTTTGGAATGATCCCACAACTCTCACAGGGAATGTTCTGTTTTTGTTTTCCATTTTTCTGACTCTTTGAATGCTTGGGATCATTCAAAAGCCTTGTCTTCAATTTCTGAGATCCTTTCTTCTGCCTTGTCAGCTCTATTACTAAGGGATTGTACTATTCTTCAAAGCCCCTCAAAAAAACTTTTTCAGTTCCTTGAGCTCTGCTATATCTTTTCTCATTGTGTCCATGGTGACTTTGTCTTTGAATTCATTAATTCCTTGAGACAACTTTTGAACTACTCTTTGGATTTCTATTGCCATCTTTTTCTCAATTCTATTCACCTTATTTGCCATCCATATTCTGAATTCTATTTCTGACAATTCAGCTGTGTGTCTATGAATGGCATCTTCTGTTATATCTCCTTTGTCATTCCTTGGGGGAGTTGATGTACTCTGATCATTCATGTTGCCAGAGTTCTTCTGCTGTTTCCACCCCATGAATATTTTCCACAATTTGGCAGTTAAAAACTGGTAGGGTGAGATTAGATTGGGGGTCCCAGGAAGTAGACTTAATCAGCCTTTTACCAATGAGCTCGGGCTTATGATTGTGGCTTTTCTCCTACAGCAGCAATTCTCAACCTGTGGGTCATGACCCCTTTGTAACAATGAAAATAGATCCTGCATATCATATATTTACATTATGATTCATAACAGTAGCAAAATGATAGTTATGAAGTAACAACAAAAATAATTTTATGGTTGGGGGTCACCACAACATGAGGAACTGTATTAAAGGGTCGCGGCATTAGGAAGGTTGAGAACCACTGTCTTACAGCCTTATTAAGGCCCTTTTCAGAGCTATAGCCGAAGACTCTGAGGACCTGTTTGGTGAGATAGCGCAAGCTGGCTCCATCTTGAAGTCAGCCAACCTCTATCCTAACAAGTTGCAGTATTAGACTTAAATCTCAGCTGGGGAGAGATACAAGCAACTGTGGCATCCCACCCTTAATCAGCAACAGATGGAAAGTGCCAATCAGTCCTTTCCCACTACAAAAGAATAATTGCTCAACCTCAGAGGGTCCATGGGTGGATAGCCCAGGTCAAGAATTCTCATCAAATTGTCAGGCAGTACAATCACTGCTCAACAGGGAGCACTCAAAGGGCCTCCAGCAACCTGATAGTAGAAATCCACAAGTAGTTCCATTCCACAAACCTGAGGGGATGGAACTGGTCCCCTCTGGTAAGCCACCAATTCAGGAAAGATCACCCACCAAAGTCATAACAAAGACATCAATGCCTCCACCCACCGCACACCACACAAGTTCATCTCTCTCCCACATACCCCTCTCTTCCCAGGTCCCTGCTTCCACTCAAGTCACTGTTTGTGTGTTGCTGTCCAGCAGCCCACACAATGCCCAGGCTTCTCAGGGAATGACCAAACACTCTGGATTCTGCAAGGGGAATACCTTTAGACCACCAGATGAGGGAGGAAGGGTGGTCTGGGAGCTCAGACTTACAGAGAAAATATTTGTTCAATTTTATGCTGGGCAGAATGATGCTGAGGCTCACAGGTGCAACCTCCCTGGAGAAGGAGGTCCTGTGCTTAGTGGCTTTCTCCCATGGGGCAAAATGAGAGCTCTTTTGTCCCCTGCTCACTTGCAGAGAGATCACAGGGAGCCTCCACTTTGATGGAGGGGTCTTTCATCCTCTTGGAGATGGGCTTTGTACCTAGAATTTGTTTTCTTGAATCATCTTTCCTGGAGTAGTAGCTTGCCTCAATAGAGATTATGTGCACATGTGTATCTTCTTTCTTAGCTAAGCACCCCACATTTGGTTTCAATGAGTCCACATCTGTCCAGAATCTCTTCCTCTCTCTAGTCAGAAGCCTCTGGCAAAAGCTGCTTCTAGCCAGCCATCTTCTTTCCTCCCCTAGGGACAAACTTTTAAAGGGGACCCTGAATTGCAGCAGTATCAGAGTTGCCTGTGCTTAGACCTAACACATCAGAGGGACTGATCCTGACCCCAGGGGCTGGAAGAGTGGGGATGCCAGGGGCCAGGGGCCAGCTGCTGTCATATAACCTGTGCATCTCCCCTCCCCCCTCTCCCCACTGCCCAGAATATTCCTCCTCTACTGGGAGCCCTGCCTTCAAAACTTAAACTTAAATGGGAGCCATGAGCCATAAACTCTAAGGGAAGGTTTGTAAACCTGAGGGTAAATGAAGATCTTAGCCACAGTCTCTGGAGCCTAAATTTGGACTCAGTTGTAAACTGAGTTATAGATTGGGGATCTTCTAGATTAAGCCAGAGAGTTCAGAAGGGGACTTAAGTGGGCTTGGTTCAGTAGAACCAGCATCCCTTGTCAGTTTTATATGCAAATACTCTCTACAGTAAAGCCACCTTGATTTCAGGCCTCAGCATTTCCATATTTAAGTTCACAAAGACTGTGAACATTTCTCTAGAAATCACCAAAAGTGAGAGTCAGAAAAAAAAAAGACAATGTCTGATTTACATTCTGTATCAGTCAGGTTAGGTCAGGTTATGCTGCAATAACAAACACTTGCACACTTCAACTCATGGCTGAATGCTAAGTGGATCTCATATCTATTCCATCAGCTCCAGGTCTGGGCAACCCTCCAAGGTCAGCTTTCAGAAAATGGCAACCATTAGAATTCAAAAAAGATGGTTAATCTCAATTATAGGTGAAGTTAATAATCTAATTACTTAGGTCATGGAGGGAATGGTAAAGATCAACATGTTGCTCCTAAGTATTAAACATGTTAGGGCATTTATGGAATAATTTAAAGTAGGACATTGGAGATATATACACTATGTAATAATTCTAGTAAATCCATGAGTATCAACTAAATAGAACAAGAGAAAATTAGAACTACTCTATTAGATCAAGTGGTATTTTTAAGGGAATCTTAACATTTTAAAATTATGGGATAATGATATCATCACTTATGCTCAAATGTTTTCAATTTCTTTATTCAATGGCCTCCTTTTAATTAAGGTAGTCAGATCTATTGGTACATCTAGAAAATGTATTTTTGAGGATATTGAGGTCTTTTGCTCCCTTTGTCTGTGTCTAAAATACCATTCTTAACTATAACAGTGTTCTCTTTAATCGTACATTTTAGACATCTTTTGGCACTTGTTAGAATGCAAATCCTCCAGGAGATATAAACATTGGAATTATCAATGATTATTGCACTAAAATGAATATCAGACCTCATTTTGAGAGAAAATGTTTAAAGGAAAGAGAGGTTAGTGGAAGAAAGAAAACAACAGATGTATGTCCCAATACTGAAGGAGAGGAGTTCTCTGGGAAGTGGGCAAGTTTCAGAAAAAAAGAGAAATCAGTTTAAAAATTGCTTTTTCTGACACAGACTTTTCTGTGGAATCTGCTGCTGTTTAAGCCTCTGAGTTCTAGTAATCCTGGTTCAGGATAAAGAGAATCCCACTACTAATGTTCCTGTTGTTTCTATTTCTGAGGCTGCAAAGTACAAACAGTGTGACTTTCTGACTCACCCAGGCTGGTCACTTCCTGTTCCTCCTCCCTTTCAGAGGACGCTGCTCTTTCAAGAGCAGTCCTCCAGCTGAGCTCTCTAGCTCCAGGATAATTTGCTCAAAAATGTAAGCAGACATTGGCCTTGTCCTCCATTGTCTTCATACACCTTGGCCTTGGAATTTCTCCTCTGCCTCCTCCATCCACTACCACAAGGAGCTTACTGTGTATTGGACCCAAAGAGAGAGACTGGCCTAAAGGGAGAGACAGTGTGTGGCTCAGGAGACAGGAAACGTGGCCCTTCCTTCTGCTCTGGGTTGGCCCAATGGTAAGTCTGAGTGTGTATATTTACATATATGTACATGTATGTATGCATGTTCTATATGTGTGTTTGTGGGATGATGTGTGTGCTACATAGGTATATCTGTGTGTGATTACATACATGAGTGCATGATGTGTATGTGTGTTTGTAGGAGTGGTATGTGTTTTGTGTGTGTATATCTGTGTGTTTACATATCTGTGTGTGTGTGTATCTGTGTGTATGTGTGTGGGAGTGGTGTGTGTGCTGCATGTGTGTGTGTGTGTGTGTGTGTGTGTGTGTGTGTGTGTGTGTGAGAGAGAGAGAGAGAGAGAGAGAGATTTGACAAAAATATTTGTGACCAGCAAGTCAGGAAAACTTTGTGCTCTGCAGCAAACTCACTGCTTAATATTTGGCAAGACACTTCTGTGAATTTTGCTTTTTTCCTGAACAACATGACAAAGTTGGTTGTCCATCTTCTGAGGTGGAGACAAAAAATACAAAGTGAGACCAATATGTGAGGTGCTGTTCAGGGTGGAATCTAGGCAGCAAGGCACCTCTGATGCAGACCAGTTCTCTAGGCCATGGAGGACCCAGTGCAGAGTCCCTGAACTTTGCTCCCGGGTGCCTCTCACCCCCAGCCTAGCTCCACCCAGTCATTGTCTTTTGTTGAGCCACCCTTCTCTCTAATATATGGAATGAGATTATGTTAGTGAAGAGCTGTCTTGGTTTCCACCAGGGATATAAGAAAGACAGGGACAAAGAAGTGGAAAGGCCACGGTTTGCAGGCTACCAGTTCACAGATTTAGGAGGCACTGACCTCTCTTAGAAAGGTGAAACACTGTTTCTTCCCAGAACATGGATGTCCAGGTCTGAGTGAAGTTGTCTATCAGTCCTGCTTCTTTTCACTTCCTGGAAAGTCACCAGACCTTCCTGGACTGCCTCCATCCACAGCCTGTCACTTTAGAGCTGACCTGTACTGCAGCAAGACATCAAACATAAAGCAGTACACACACTGGCCCCCCACCAGCTAGCTCCAGGGACTTGGAGAGGACCAGAGTGTCTGCCAATGGACAGAGAACACCCAGCTATGCTGTGGCAATGAGAAAACTGTGTCTGTTGAGGTAACCCCAGAGTTAGGCTCTCTCACACCCCAGAGCCTTCACCTAGATCTGTTTTATCTGGCTTTGAATGTTCTACTTGTTCTGTAAAACAGTCTGGGTCATGCAGTTTCCTCTCCAATCCCAGAGAATGATACAACACTACAGACTATTGATTAGAGAACTATGTTAGTCCATGACGCAAGAATACATTGCTCTCTCACTATTTGGGAATGATGGGACCCTAACTGGCACAAAGAACTACGAGTTGCTCCAAAAACAAGTTATAAAATGTGTCTGGATCTTATAGGGGAACAGACCTTCACAAGCATCTGGTTCAGGGCCAATATTCTCACTGACGGGAGGTTGAGGCCCAGGCAGAGCTGACCATGGCTGCATCTCCACTGAGCACTGAGGGGGCTCTGGCTTCCTTTCGGCAGGTTCTACCCCGCACCATAAAGGTCCTAGTGGCTGGGACCTTCCTCACAACTGGGAACTCAGCTCGGCCCCCTGCAGTCCTCACTGCCAAGCCTTCTCCCAAGGCCCACCAAGCTAGCCCTTCCCAGTGACTTCCTGCCCATTCTTGCCCTCCAAGCCTGTGCCTCTCCTCCTTCTTTTCTCCCACCAACTCTAGACCCTCCGTCTATCCAAATTACCTCCATTCCTCAGGTTCTGTTCCACTTGCACCTTTCATGATAAAGACCACAATGGGGTGTTGGACAGGGCAGAAGTGGGGTCCCTAAAGTTAGGCAAAGAATGTCTCAGACCCCTCTTTTCCTCTCCTCCCTCAGTCCCCACCCTACCCTCACATTAATGCCAAAACGTCTCTCTGGCAAGAGAAAGGCAAACAGAAGATGCATATTGAGAACTCAGATGGAAAATAAGTAAAACATATTCTTGTTTTCTCTAGATGGAGGAAGAAGAAGAATATGAACTAATTCCCCAGAACAATCCTCTAGGAGAACTGTCCCAGGATCCTGCAGGAGAACTATCAGGAAGTAAGACTGCTTCCTTTGCAGAAGGCACACATGAGAATGGTGCAGGTGAGGATTCTTAGATGTGCAAGTGGGACAGAGTTCTACCATATGCTGTTCTTTGAAAGGCAGCAGATGTCCCCCAGTCACAGAGATTGTCCCACCTCAGCCACCAGGGGAGGGCCTATTTTTCCTCACCTGCCAAAAATGAGGAAAAAGACCCCCTGATAGGTATAGTGGTTAAAAGAAGTGAGAAGTAGCGCTGTTCACCAAATTTCCAAGCCAGGCCCAAAGGAAAGGGTCTCCACATTCTGGACTTTCCTCCTCAGGAAAGGAACTGGCCTTGGACCAAGGCTTGGGTGCTAACAGATCCTGCATGGGGGTTTGGCTGACTCAAGTGAGAGCCGTAGGGGGGATAAGGCTTGAAAGCACCACCATGAGGACAAGTAGAACTGGGCATAACCTTCCCACTGGTATCCCTCCTCCCAAAAGGGAAGGGTCAGGCACTTAACTTTCAATGTGCCCAACCTCATCATCTAAGCTGGGAAGGCAGAATTTAGGAATGCTGGAAACATATCTATTTTCTTGCCGGAAGAAATAAGTTGTGATTCATTATTTTGACATAAATGATCTTTCACTTTAGGAACTTAAATGATCTGAGCCATTTTGAAAAAGTGATATCAACCTACAACCTAGGAAATTATCCATATGTGTGCTAACACCTATTTTACCTTTCTTACAGCAATCAAGGTTAGATATTATTTTAAAAATCCCAGAGCTCAAGTGATGTATTTATTTGGCTTTAGTTAAAGTTAGTGGTATGTGCTGGCTCCAGGCTGCTCAGATAAGAGTTACTGTCTTCCTCCTCCTTTGCTTGGGCTAGGTATACAGGGATGACCCTTGTAACTCACTCAAATTCCCTTCCAGTTTGAGGGAAGCTGGAGGGAGCCAGTGTCATTCTCAGGACTGGGCTGTGGGCCAGACAGACCAGGGCACCAACACCTGTGTTGCTAAAGAAATTCAGGAGAAGAAGGTGCGACCGCTGCCTTCAGGAGGCACAGTGCTTTGTCGTCTGGAAGCCATCAACATAGTTTACGAGGACCGGAATTGGAGATTAACTATTATTTGTCATTTCTTTTTTCTTTCTTTCTTTTTTTTTTTTTATTAAATCATAGCTGTGTACAATCATGGGTTACAATGAGCTGGTTCCATATACAGTCTGAAATATTTTCACTGAACTGGTTAGCATAGCCTTCATGGCATTTTCTTAGGTCTTGGGATCTGCAAGCTCATGAGAAGGGATTTCCCCTCCTGCTTTCTGCTCCAGTCACACCTAAAAGTCTTGGTATTAGGTTTCTCAGCATTTGGCTGGCATCTCCATATCTCCTCTGGCTGATGGCAGGTAAGAAATTCACCCGCCACCCATCTTCAAGGATTTAGGATGAAGACTGAGCCCAGGGCAATTTTCAGGGCCGATGTTGGTCCTTGTGTCCCCATCCCATCCAGGACCACCTGCCCCTGAGCTACTGGAGCACTCCCAGGGGCTCCCCATGAGGATAAATGGAGTGCATGGGAGCTACCCCCAGTTTGCTCTGCTTTCTTTTCACGCTGCTAGGTCGAAGAGAGAAAGACCAGAGGCCAAGAAGACTGCGGCTCCTGCTGGTGGGCAAAAGCGGAAGTGGGAAAAGCGCGACCGGAAACAGCATCCTGGGCAGGAACGAGTTTGAGGCTAAGTTGAGCGCCAGGCCGGTGACCCAGGCTGTCCAGAGCGGGAGCCGCCAGTGGGCCGGGATGGAGCTTGAGGTAATCGATACCCCCGACATCCTCTCCCCGGGGGTGCAGGCGTGGGCCGTGTGCGGGGCCCTGGCCTTGACCGCCCCAGGGCCGCACGCGGTTCTGCTGGTGATGCAGCTGGGCCGCTTCTCCGACGAGGACCTGCGGGCCGTGCGGCTCCTGCAGGAGATCTTCGGGGAGAGAGTCCTGTCTCACACTGTCCTGGTGTTCACCCACGTGGAAGACCTGGACGGCGACTCCCTGGGGAAGTACCTGCAAGAGACAGACAACGAGGGCCTGGCCTGGCTGGACACTGTGTGCTCGCGGCGCCACTGCGGCTTCAGCAACAGGGCTGAGGTCTCAGAGCGCGAGGCTCAGCTAGAGGAGCTCATGGCTGAGGTCGACATGATCCTGTGGGAAAATGAGGGCTGCTGCTACAGCAACCGGGCTTCCCTGTGAGTCCAGCAAAGCCTCTGCTTCTTAGAGACGTCCAGCAAGACCTTCTGCTCCAAGAAGCAGCATCAGTAACAGCTACAGCTGGGCATCTGTAGCTTCGTGTAAGCACACTGGACCGGTGCACTTGCGGGCTGAAACTCAGCCTGGGCCTGGTTACCAAAAGAAAGTACACACACTGGCCGGGCGCAGTGGCTCACGCCTGTAATCCCAGCACTTGGGAGGCCAAGGCGGGTGGATTGCCTGAGCTCACAGGTTTGGGATCAGTCTGAGCCAGAGCGAGAACTCGTCTCTAAAAATGGCCAGGTGTTGTTGTGGGCGCCCAACAACTCTGCGAGGAGGAGTCAGAAAATTCACCAGCACCTGCCACTTTGCGCCCATGCTGGACTTGAGCCAGGGATTCCCTCAGCCCCTGCACTCTTATGGCCAGCCCCTGTTGCTCCCTCTATTCTGTGAAGCACTGCCCAGTCCCCAGATCAAAGTGGCTGGTGTGGCGAGAGGGAAAGGGGCTGGAGAACCGGGTCCAGAGAGCCCAGTTCACGTGTCAGGTCTAACAGTCCTCCTTCCTCCTCTGTGCTCCAGCAGCACACTCTCTGCATATGGGACCTTCCATCTCATGGGATTGCATTTCTTGGGGGTACTTGTCTGTGCCCTGGTGGAAGCTTCTTAAGTGCAGGTTTTCTTCCTTGTGATTTCCACAGCTTCCTAGCCAAGGTTGACCCAGCAACTAACTCCGTGTGAGCTTTAACAGCATGACTTAACAGCTCTCATCCTTGCTTGTGAAGGGGGCAGACACAACGTCTGTTAAGGCCACTGCTGTGTCCAGTGGGTAGTGCCAGGGATCCTGTACTGGGGAGGACAAGGGGCAGATACAGGGAGGAGCAGAAGGAATAGCTCTTTTATTCACTCTTGAACAGTCACTAGAAGGCCTCTTGGGAGCTTCCTGATGGGAAAGACAAGTGAGGTAAGGGGCAAGGCATCCAGAAACCAGGCCCTGGTCAAGAAGGTGGACTCTAGCCTTGGCTACAGGAGATGGGGGCCACTAGACATGTCAGGTAGACTTAGATTGAGGACCATGTACATCTGGCATTTCCCCTTCTCCCTAGGCTGCAGGGTCCTCTCTGATGTCTGCCTTACGGTGTTAGAGGCAAAGGCTGCTCTTGACCTGCCTTATCTCACCTGCAGCCCCACCCTCACCCTAGGCAAAGGCTGCTCTTGACCTGCCTTATCTCATCTGCAGCCGCACCCTCACCCTTGGCAGTGGGAGTGAATGTCTGAGTATACCGGTGGCCTCCCTGTAAACTGTTTGTGGAAGCTGAGTGGAAGGAGGCAGGGTAGAAAGGAGACCTGCAAAGGAAGCAGTTAAGAGACTTAAACATCTTGTAGGGCAGCCTGCCTGGTTGATGGGAGAAATCTACTGCCTGTTGGTGTCTTCCTGGAAGGCTATTCCTACACACAGGGTTAATAAGAAGCAATACTAGACAGGACAGGAAGGGAACAGAATGCTGGCCTGGCTCTGACTCTAATAGGAAACTGCCTGAGAATTTTCTCAGACCTCAGATGCACCTCAGCTACTTTGAGGCTGAAGACATGTCTGGCAAGTTTGACCAATGGGTGAGAGGATGATAGAAGGAAATAGGGAAAATGCCCCCATATGCATTTTCCTCTTTCCTTTTCTTCAGGTTATGGGGAAGAGGGTCTCTACCTAGATACCTCTTCCTAGGAGAGATGGAAAGCGGAGGTGGCAGTGACCATGGTGGAGAATGGTCACAAATCAAGAGGACACAGCCTCAGGTCTGCTGTCCCAACATCCTGCAGCCCCCACACACACTCTGAAGCCATTACCCATCTTCCCCAGAAATAGCAGATGAGGATTTATTTTTGCTGGAAGTTTCATAAAAGTGTCTCCAAGGAGAACAGATTTATTTTGGTGTATGCTAAGATGAGCTTTTTGTGCCACAACCATTTATTAAGTAAGTGGTCAGTGCTCCCCTGAACTGTAAATGCAACATTTGCCCTATATTCAATTCTTATACTCTATAAAATTTATATCAGAAATTTCATTTCTCCTCATGTCTTCTACTTTTCTATTCCCATGTGAATAAAATATTAATTAGATTACAGTGGTTTTGATTATAATGTGGTGAGCAAATTTGTGAACTTAGTTATAAGATCCTCACAGACATTTTTCAAAACAAGACATGCAAACAGCCAACTTGCATTTGAAAAGATGTTCAAAATCACTAATCATCAGGGAAATGCAAATTAAAACCACAGTGAGATACCATCTTAACACCAGCAGGATTATTATTAGAAAGACCAAAATAACAGATGTTGGAGAAGATACACAGAAAAGGGAACAGTTAATACACTGCTAGTGGGAATGTATATTAGTACACCTCTGTGGAAAACACTATGGGAATATCTCAAAGTACTAAAACTACCATTTCACCCAGCAATCCTATGACAGGGTATCTAGCCAAATGAAAAGAAATCATTATATCCAAAAGATAGCTACACTGTTATGTTTATCATAGCAGTATTCACAATAGCAAAGATATGGCATCTACCTAAGCGTCCACCAACAAATAACTGCATAAAGATAAAGTGGTATACATACACGATAGAGTACTATTCAGCCATAAAAAATAATAAAACTATATCTTCTGCACCAACGAGGTTGGCATATACAAGGACAGGATGGCTACCCTAAAAATGGGAATAAGACAATGGAATCAATCATGCAACAGTAAGGATAATTACCATTCCAGAACAATATAACCTAAAAAGAAAGACTTCTCAGTTCCTCAGTGAAATAGGCAAACAAAGGCAAGGCAATATAACCTAAACAAAGAAAGACTTCTCAGTTCCTCAGTGAAATAGGCAAACAAAGGCAAGTCCAAGCAGGGATGGAAAGCATGTATGTAATTTTGAAGTGAGTCACTTGAAGAAAGATGTGGATTATATTTTGCTTCTGTAGCTTAAACTTGGCTAAAGGTATATATTATTCTATTTGACTGTGGAGGTAGGAGTAGAAACTGTTAAAAAATATATATAGTATTTATTTCAAGCACTTGTGCACTACCAGACCACTAATGAGTGAGTGTTCTTTATTGGGTTATAGAGATCACGGCAAATAGGAAAGTCCCCTGTTATGGTCTACATTTGTAACGAGTGTTATGTTTAAGCTAAATACTTTCACATTGAAGCAATGTGTAAGGGAAAGTTTCACATTAAAGACATATTAGAAATGAAAATAATCTAAAGAGTCATCTGAGATACCACACTAAAAATTTAGAAAAGAAACTGCATGCTGAACCTAAAGTGAGGAGGATAAAGGATGTACTAAAGAAAAGAAATCATTGAAACAGAAAACCAAGGGAAAAAAAAAACAACACACAAGAGAGAGAAAACAAATCAAACTAAAAATAGATTCATTGAAAACAATAAATAAAATTGATAAGCCTCTACCTACATAAATCAGTAAAAAGGGCAAAAATACACTTTAAAATTTCTCAACATCACAAATGGGAATAAAACTATCACTACAGATATTACAGACATTAAGCTGTAATCATGGCCTATAATAATGTGGTTTTAATGTGGCCTATAATAATGTGGAGAGGGATGCAGAGTACAAGGACATGTGTATCCCACATTAATGACCAGCAAACAGATGCCAGTAGAGAAGGATCTTAATTAAGTAGACAAGACAACCATTCTGTGCACATCAGCCAACCTCTTTGCCCAGCTACATTTCTCCTTGCCCAGCACGTTCACTGCATGGTGGTTGGGATGGAAGTTTTGCATAAACTCAGCAATAAGGGCAGCCACTCACTAAGCCCATTCCTGTTCTGAACAGGAAACTCAGTTTACAGCAAACAGGATGTGAACCTGGGTTCATGTGTATGGAATTCACTGGTCTCAGCATGTTGCTCTCTATAATCCTGTAAAACCTGGCCTGACGTAAGAGTGGAATGGCTTTTTAATTTTTAAAGTGGTTCACATCCAGCTCAAGCTGAGTGACAACACCTTGTAGTGCTGGAATAAGGTCCTCCAGGAGGTGCCATATGCATACTACAGACAAGTCCAAATCTGATTTCTCATGTAGCTGGAATTCTTATCTGTAAATTCAGGATTCAGGTCTGGAAGCCAACATGTGGTTATGCGAGTGGATCTTTTCACTATCAATCCTAATGAGCTACACGAAACTGTGTCTTTCCTTTCCCACAGCTTTGGGTTCTGCTGGTTTAGAGTTCTCAGTTCCCAAAACAAAGAACACTTCTCTCCAGTGAACACAATGTTTTCCTAACAATATAGGAATGTTCAGGTTATGTATTTTTTCTTGAGTGACTTTTGATAGAGTCTAGAAATTTCCCTATTTTTATCAAAGTTGTTGAATTTATTGGCCGTAGTAATTCATGATATTCTCTTATTATCATCTTAATTTATACAGAATCTGTAGTGATATTGCCTCTCATTCCTGATAATTGGTAGTTTGTGTCTACTCCACAATTTCCCTCATTCTTCTGTCTAGAAGTTTATCAATTTTATTGATCTTTTCAAAGAAGCAGTTTGGGGTATTATCAATTTTTGTTATGTTTTTCTGTTTTCTATTTTACTGATTTTCATTTTAATGCTTATTTCCTTTTTTGTACTTATACTGAGTTAAATGATTCTTTTTTTTCTAGTTTCTTAATGTGAAAACTGATGTCATTGATATAGAATTTTTCCTGTTACAAGCATTTAGCAAAATAAGTAAACCTCAAATATTGTGTTTAATGAACCCCACAAATGTTGATGTGCTGTTGTTAACTCATTTGAAACACTTTCTAATTTCTCTTTTAATTTCTTTTTTGACATCTTTATCTAGAAGTATGTTATGTAGATTCCAAATATTTGGGAATTTTTTCAGATGTATTTCTGTTATTGATTTCTAACTTAATTTTGTTATTCTCAGTGGATGAGCTTTGTATTATTTTAATACTTCTACTTTATTGACAATTTTGTTGCCTTAAAATAGTAAATATACTATGTGCACTTTAAAATAATGGATATTGGGGGGTTCTGGAAGATGGGGGCGGTGACAGTCCGGTAGTTCATCACTCTCCAGTCAGCAGGTGAGAGGGAGGGAGTACTGGACCTTTCACCGTGTGAATTGTCAGAGTGGATGAGCACTTGGCAACGCACAGCGATTTGGTGGATTGTTGTGTTTGAAATATAGTTCATAACCGCAGAAACTGCTGTAAACTGTTTCCCCCTGAACTGCGGAGGGGCAGTCCTCTAAAGAGGCACAGGTTGGCTGACTGGATACAAAAACTTAAACCAGATATCTGCTGCATCCAAGAATCGCACCTTATTTTAAAAGACAAATCTAGACTCAAGGTGAAGGGATGGACATCCATATTTCAGGCAAATGGAAAACAGAAAAAAGCT
>CAUYRH010052995.1:0-38323 GCA_963574655.1 Perodicticus potto
AATTTAAAAAAATTTTTTGTCAGGCTGGGTGTGGTGGCTCACGCCTGTAATCCTAGCACTCTGGGAGCACTCTGAGCTATGATGCCACGACATTCTACCCACGGTGACAAAGTGAGAGTCTGTGTAAAAAAAAAAAAAAAAGACAGAGCCTCAAGCTGTCACCCTGGGTAGAGTGCTGTGGCATCACAGCTCACAGCAACCTCCAATTCCTGGGCTCAAGCGAGTCTCTTGCCTCCACCTTCCAAGTAGCTGGGACTACAGGTGCCTGCCACAACGCCCGGCCATTTTTTGGTTGCAGCCGTCATTTTGTTTGGCAGGCCGGGCTGGATTTGAACCCGCCAGCTCAGGTGTATGTGGCTGGTGCCTTAGCCCACCGAGCTACAGGCACCAAGCCGTCTTCTATATTTTAATGAATGTTCTTACTCTTTCAAATAAAGTTTTTAAAGAAAGTAGGCAAAGAAAAGACTGAGCAGGGTTTTATAAAGCATAGCACGGGTGCTAGGCTTTGTCCAAAGCGAAAGAAGCAGAGATGGTTGGTTGGCCAAAGAATGATTCAGCCTGACTTGCATTTTAAGATCACCCTTGTCACTCTGGAAGTGTTAAAGTAGATGGTTGTTGGGGAAGAATCTGGTTTAAGGACAAGAGAAACCAGAAGACCAGTTAGGAGTCTGCTCTTGCGTAGATGAGAGGTAACTGGAGCTTGAACCAGGATGGCAAGTGTAGTGACAGCGGGGAACAGAGAACCCAGCATCCTGTCTGTGTGTACTTGGGTTTTATTACATTTATCACAGAAAACTTCAAACACAGAAATACAGAGAATGGTCTAATGAATCCCCTGTGAGTTTATTAACCAAAGTCAGCAGTTGTCAACTCATAGTCACATGAGCTTCTTTTGAAACCAACCCTGGAGATCATACTATTTTCAGCTGTCAGCATTTCCTTACGTACCCCTAAAATTTAGCAGAACCATTACACCCAAAATGAATAATTCTTCAGTTTTATCAACTGCCAAATTAAGTGTTTAAACTGTCTTGAATGTATCCTATTGGAATTATCTTTTGAGATAATTTTTCCTTTTTCAACTCAAGATCCAAACACGGTTCCCACCTGGCATTTGATTGATGTGTCTCTGGAGTCTCTTTTAATGTACAGGTTCACCTCCCTGTCCCCACCTCCCACCCTTGCAATTTATTTGTTGGAGAAACTATTAATAGATTGTTCTATAAAATTGCCATCCTGGAAGTCGATGAGTGCACCCTGTGGTATCATTTAATAAGTCACTCTGTCCTTCGATTGTTTGGCTAAATCAAGTGGCGTCTCCTCTCCCGCCTCAAGGTTCCTTCCAAGGTCATGGCAGTGCCAGATGCTTCCTGTAGCGACTGTCAGGAGGCCCCTGCCCTGCGCGGGTGTGGGTAGTTCCTCAGTGGGCTTATGTAAACTCAGCCGGATCCATCCATTAGTCATTTTCTCATCAGCTTGTCACCTCCTGGCCTTAGTAGCCCCTGACCCACCATTGCAGTAGGCGTTGACAAGTTGTGAATTGTCTAACCTGCCACACCTACATGCTGTACCCGGAACTCTCCTGATCTTCTGTATGGTCCCTCAGACTCGGTTCACATCCACCTGCCAGGAAAAATGCTTGTTCTCCCTTTATTTTCCTGAGTTCCACAAAGTTGACCCATGAGGATTCCTTTCTTTGGTTTGTAGCTTTGCAGTAGTGCCCCCCTTATCTGATCTGTACTTTTGGTTTCTTCCTTTCAGTTACCCATTAAACCTCAGTCTGAAATAGTAAATGAAAATTTCCAGACATAAATCATTCGTATTGATTCATAAATTCTTAAGTGGTGCGCCATTCTGAGCAGCGTCATGCAATCTTGCTCCGTCCAGCTTCCTCCCCGGTGGGTGTAAATCACCCCTGTGTCTGGCAGATCCAGCTGCTGTCCAGGCCTCCAGCCCCGACCGTGAGTACTCGGAGCTGTCCTGGGTATTGGATCAAAGGACAGTATAGAGAAGGGTTGGTACTGTCTGTGGTTAATTCCTAGAGCCTTGTATATTCCCCTCAGATAAGGGGGGACTTACCTTGTAAAGAATGCACTTTGACATATTTGTTTTTCAATCCATTGTCTTGTTGTTGTTTTCAGTTTTAATTCCTTTTGTCTTTGGCCAAGGGCCCTCCTTCAAGTTGGCTCCTGCGTCCTCTGGAGTTCCGACATAATTTCAGGTCTCATAGCTTTCTTGATTTCTGGCATGATGGGATGCTCCTAATTCACCCTAGATTTTGTCTGTCTCCCATCGTGAATTTGCCGATTCTCCCCAAAGCCTTGGTTCTTCTCAGGGGAAAATGGCGTCTAGAGCTTTAGCTCAATCTAGGGACTGGAGTTACTTAGTAACACAAGGCTGGTCTCTGCCTTTCGGCCTTTTCAGTGGGCAGAATGGAAAATAAGCTATATATTATTAAGAAAAAAAGAATATAGCATGAATTTATATTGCTATTACCAATTTAAATTTACAGTTACATGGTTGTTAATTAATTTCTTATTTTTACATTTGAATTTCTTTACTTTTATGCTAAAAAAAATCTTGGTTTCTAATCTTATTACCCTAATTACCTTCTTTAATTTTTTCAGCATTATTGAAGTATGAGTGACAAATAAATATTTATAAAGTGTGCAATGTGATATTTTAAGAGATGTAGGTATTGTGAAATGATTCCCACAGTCAGGCTAATTAACACCTCTGTAGCCTCACATAGTTACCTAATTCTTGTGTGTGTGCGTGGTGAGAACACTTGAGATCTATTATCTTAGCAAATTTCAAGTATATATTATTATTAACTATAGTCATCATGTGGTATATTAGGTGTCTAGGAGTGATGTTTTATTTTTAAACATGTTTGTATATAGTTGTACATGTGATTAATCATATGTGCCTATTTGCATCTGTATGTCAGAATACTAATACTATAATCATTTGTATATTAGGATTAGTCATCTATATATGTGTGTGTGTGTGTTAGGAGAGAGAAAAATGATACCACTATTATTACTGAAATGGTTTTTCCCATATAATGTATCCCTTAAGGATATACAGTCAAATTACTGTGTTTTAAAGTCACTTAAAATAATTTCTCTCTGTGTGGTTAAGCCACCAATCAATGCCCATTAGACTGATTTGCTTTACTTCACTCTCGTTTTAAGGCTCACTTAAAAAGAAAAAAAGAATTTGTTTTACTTTTGTTTTATGAATGTGAAACTTACATCATGAAAAAGCGAGGGAAGTTTAGCTAATACCCCTGCCTCTGGCCCTGCTTCCTTCTTTGCCCAATTAATTGATGACCTTTTAGTTTTAATGTCCTTCTTTGTCCGTTCAGTGATGACTTAGAAAATAAGCAAATGTGTCTATGCTTTTATACAATGTTCATTTCTGACATAAAATGTGGGTACTACATATGCCATTCTCTACCTTGCTTTTTCACTTACCTATATGTTGTGAAAATCACTCCAGGCAGCAGATGAAGTTACTTGTCATTACCAAACAGTTGCATAGTCTGGGGTGTGATGTCCCATTATTTAAGTCGTCTACTGATGACCATGTGGGTTGTTTCCAATCCTCTGCTGTGCCAAATAGAGCTGCAATTAATAGCTTTGTACATACATCTTTAAAAACATTTTTTTTTTTTGGCTGCCATATCTTTTGGATAAATTCCCCGAAGAGGGAACGCTACACTAAAGGGAGGCTGTGTAGGTAATTGTGCTCCACACTGCTAAATTTCACACCCCATTTTTGTCTTCCAACCAGTAGTTTGGAAACCTGCTACCTCCCCACAGCGACACCAAGAGATTATTGTTGTCACCCTAATGGGTGGGCAATGGTATCTCATTTACCACAAAATGTCCATTGTCAGAGCGGCTCAAGCCAGCCGCAGATCTTACCTAACACCAGGCAACACTAATGATTCAAAAAATAAAGAAAGTAGCACACAGACACAGGGTGCTTCTCCGGAGGGGCCCCCAACCCATCAGATGTAGCTTTCAAAAAATAATTCTCTTTTTCACGTCGGAACCTGTCAGGGTAAGGTGAGTGCTATCAATGGGTGGGATACAAGTCAGCTCAGAGGAGGCCGTCTGGTTGTGACACCCTGTCAGTTGGGCAGAGACAGGCTCTACACAACCCAGCTCCGTCCTGCAGCTGTTCCATTCTCCAGCTAGCTTTGCTCCACACAGTCATAAATTCTAGATTGTTGAGGATGAGCATCAAGACAAATCAGGTGTATCTCCCTTTCTTTCTTTCTTTTTTTTTTTTGTGGCCAGGGGCTGGGTTTGAACCCGCCACCTCTGGCATATGGGATCGGTGCCCTACTCCGTTGAGCCACAGGCTCCGCCCTGTATCTCCCTTTAAAAGGAGATCCATTTGTGGTAAATTCTCCCCCAAGTGAGAGGGAGACAGTCCTGATCTGCTATTGATGTTTTCCTTCCCCAGTGATTTTAACTAGTTTATGAGTCAAGGTTGAACACCATATAGTATGAGTATGTTGAAGGTCTTTTTGCATTTTTCCTATGAACCATCTGTTCATAGCCATTGCTTATTTTTCTAGAAGGAACGTTGAATTATTATTTTTTTAAAATCTCTTTCTGTCTTAAGGGTATTAATCCTTTCATATAAGTTGCCCATGTTTTTTCCTAGTTTGTAATTTACAATTTTTCTTTGTTTACCGACCAAGAGTGTATTTTTAAGCAGTCAGAGTCACTAGCCATTTCCTTTTTTGCATCCAAAGTTTGAATTATAGTTGGGAAAACTTTCTACGGATACCTGTGACAGAGACATTCATCAATGTTTTCTTCCAATATTTATATTGTTTCTTTTTTTCTCACTACATGTGACACTTTGGTCCTTTGGAAATATCATTGTGTACAATGTGAGAATTATATCTAGCTTTACATTT
This sequence comes from Perodicticus potto, assembly GCA_963574655.1. Taxonomy (NCBI): domain Eukaryota; kingdom Metazoa; phylum Chordata; class Mammalia; order Primates; family Lorisidae; genus Perodicticus; species Perodicticus potto. Next base: position 4,943 of record CAUYRH010052995.1, read on the forward strand.
TTCCATATAACAACCTAGTTATTTGAACATCACTTTTTAAAATGTCTATCTTTGAGTGGCAATTCTAAATTATTTCGATACTAAATTTACCTTTACAATTGGATCTGTTTCTGGATTTCTCTTCTGATTCATTGCTCTGTACATCCATTCAAGTATCAACATCACACCATTTTATTTTAGAGGCTTTCCATATACTTTGATATCTGGTAGGACTAGTATTCCCCACTGTGCCATTATTCTTTTTTTCAAGGGTTCTCCTGTCATTGCTTTTTTTGTTGAGCCTAAAACCTTTATAATAAACCTGTCTCCTTCCAAAAAATGCTCTTGTCTTTTTACGGGGATGCTGTTAAATTTATAAATTAAATGACAGAGAACTGACATGTTTATGATGCCCTTTTTCTCACATGACACCGTGTCTTTCTTTTTGTTCAAGTTAGTTTTCATGTCCCTCAGGAGTATTTTACCATTTCCTTGATAGTTTTTGAACATTTCTTGTTATGTTTACACATAGGTATTTTGTTCATTTTTATTTTCTTTCTCTCTTACTGTATCTTCTACAGTTCATGCCTGTATGAAGAAAGTCCTCACTTAACCTCACGGATAGGTTTTTGGAAGCTGTGACTTTAAATGAAATGATACACAATGAAATGATTTGATCAAAGACTGATAGAAACAGGAGTGAAATCCCTATAGTACACTTCTGGTCACAAAAATCACCCAATTTCTAAATAAAGACCAAAATGCTTCTAATACTAAACCTTGAAAAGAACATGAGCTATCTGTACATTTAAGAAAGATTAATAAGAACTAGCAAAAATTATTTGCCTGGCTATTGTGTTCAGGGTGAGGGTAGCAAAGGCCACTCCAGCAGCTGGAGGACCACACGGCCATCAGTCCTGGCCAGTCTTCCACCCAATCGTACGTAGGGCGTCTTCACACCTCGGCACACTCAGTCTGGGACCATGTAGACACACCCACTCACCGAACGTGCTCGGCTTTGTTTGTGGGAGGAAAGTGGAGCACCCAGAGAAAACCCACGTAGACTTGGGGAGAATGTGCAGACGCCACACAGATGGCGGCCCCAGCTGGGAATCCACTTTCTCCTCCTCAACAATGCTATAACGAAACAATGTAATTTGAGGACCTGCCAGACATGTGAAATCTACGGGTTTCAGGAGGCTGATTTTATACCTGCTATTTTATCGTTTGTAGAAAATTTTCATTGTTTGTTTAGTTTATCCACATATATAAATATGTCATCTGAAAACATAGTTTGACCTCTTTTTTTTTTCTAATTCTTATGACTCTACTTTTTCTTATTGCCAGTTTGTTAAAGTGCAAAATGAAAACTGTAATTTTATCTATTTTATAATTTTGTTGTGTGCATTAAATGATATGTGCGAAATGCTTACAGCAGTGCCTGGAAAATTAACCCCTAACCAATATTATACAACTGTTGGAAGATATAAACGTGTATCATATATGAGTATACGGAGTTATGTGTTTGTCACAATAAACTCTCTAGAGTTAAGTAATTCTTTTGAATAGCAAACATTTGCACACCTGCAATTTGGAATCACGTGCATTAAATTTTGGTCATTTATATGTCACCTTCCAAATTTTTGCTATATCTGTGTAACATATCATTTCTATTCTTATTTATTTAATATTTTTCTTTTTTTCTTTTTATTAAATCATAATTGTGTACATTGGTACAATCATGGGGCACAATGTGCTGAGTTCATATACAATCTGAAATATTTTCATTGAACTACTTAACATAGCCTTCATGACCTTTTTAACATTTTTCTTAAAGGGAAAACTCTTTTTTTTTCTTTTAAATATGTACATAAATTTATATTTGAATATCTATTATATACAAATAAATACATATTCATATCACATGATACAGTATATGATATATCACTGACTTAAAAAGAGAAACACTATTTTTCAGATACACAGTACTGAAAGAAAGACATTAGTTTTTTTTTTTTTTTAAGTTTAACACTCAAAATCACTTCATATTCAACATTTTGGGAAACACTATTATACTTTAGACAGGAGTTGTCCTTTCACTGGTTAAAATAGTTGACAAGTTTATTTTTAAAAACTTCTTGAGTGGGCCTTATAATCACCTTATTATAACTAAGAATATAAACTTTGTAAAGGTGAGATTTTTGGTTTTCACTTGTTTTGAAGGCAGGGTCTTGCTGTGTTGTCCAGGCTGGTCTCAAACTCCTGAGGTTAAGGAATCCTCCCACCCAGATCTTCTAAGTAACTAGGATTATAAATATGGAATCCTTGGTCTTACCTACTGCTCATTAAATATTTGTGGAATTCATTATTAATTGATTCAGTTATTCACTCACTTTTTCTGTGCCATGCTTTGTGGGTGAAATGGGATTTGCCACAGTGCATTTCCCCACTATGGTTGTGGTTATTCCACAGAGGAAATGGCACAGCTGGAAAAACTTTGGTCCCTGCTGGAAAATCGTAAAGAAATAAAGGATCCCATTGGTCATAGCTACTTGTGATTTTAGGAGTTCCTCAGAAAACTTGGCTTTGTTCCTGGGCCACGTCCTTATTCTCATTTTTTCCTGGCTTCTAGAAGTTTCTGCATAGACAACTTGAGTCATGAGGTTTTACATTTTTGCAGAGGGGAGTGCTGATGCTATCACAATATACTTGGGAATTTAGAAATGTGGGGTAAAATCCATCTAGGGTATATTTGGCTTTGGTTAGATCTGCAACTTATATAACTAGCAATAACGCGGCCCCCAATGCTGAACATTGCCTATAATTAGAAAGGCCTACTTTTATAATTGATGGTTAAAATTATTGTAACCAGTGCTTAATGGGCTTACTTGAGATATTCTTATAATCAAACATGTCTAGGCAGCCTGTTTACACGTTTTGAAGTGAGATTCACAAAAGTCGTCTCTAAGAAAATAAGGTCACTTGAAAAACCATGATTCCCTTCTGTTCTACTTTGTTAAATGACATAGTTTGTGAGTTTTCAAAGAACCATCTGCATTCTATAATTAGAGTCGTATATTTTTCTTCCAAGCATTTGACAAATTAAGGATCCCAAGGTCTCAGACATAACTTTTCACAGCATGTGCACAGTGCTGGAAGCTTCTACGTATATAAGTGCAGGATTAGGATAGGACATTAGTAGGAAAGACAAGATTAAAAGAAGAAGAAGAAAAAAAAAGAACTATACTTGGAGCAATACTTGAGTTCAAAAAATTGGTGAATTCTCTGAACCCTGCTGTGCCTTTTGTTTCTCTGAAAAATGGTACTAGTAGAACAGGGACGGAACAAAGTGTTTTAGAGGACGATAATTCAGTTCAACAAATGTTTCCCTTAGTATCTGTCACCTGTCAAGTCTCTCCGAAGTGTAAAAGAGACAGAGAAAAACAGGATGAACTTGTTGCTTTTAGGGAGTTCGTAGTCTACTGGGCAAGAAGGGAAAATAGCAATAATTACATTATAATATCGGGGCGAGGGGAGAGAGAGAGTTTCAAATGTAAAATAAACATGGATGAGTTACCAAAAAATAAGTAAGTAAGATAACCATTTTTTTTTAAAATTTATTTAACGGATAATTGATTGACACTTAAGACACTGGAGATTTATCATGGAACGAAATTATTATTATTATTTTTTTGAGACAGAGTCTCACTCTGTACCCTGAGTAGAGTACTGTGGTGTCATAGCTCACAGCAACCTCAAACTCTTGCACTCAAGTGGTCATCTTGCCTCGGGTTTTCTATTTTTAGTAGAGATGGGGGTCTCACTCTTGCTCAGGCTGGTCTTGAACTCCTGAGCTCAAGCAATCCAACCGCCTTGGCCTCCCTTGTGCTGAGATTACAGGTGTGAGTGACTGTGCCGTTCATACAGAACAAGATTTAAAATGCTCCTGTGGTCATGGATACACTTCATTTCATGCACAGCATGAGGGGGCGTGGGGGCCACAAAGATCAATATAGTCAGGGTAGAAAAAAGATAATTAGTTGAGGGTAGGAAAAGGTGACCTTTGTGACACGATGATGCTTAGATCAAAGCTTTCAAGAGGCAAGTTATGTTCCAGAAATGTGTTCCAGGAAGATGGAGGAGTGTACGAGGCAGATGGAAGCGTGACCTACCAGCCCCGAGGTGCGAGTGTACTTAGAGGTACAATAAATAAGAATGGAACATAAATATTTTAGGGCACAGATTTTACTCTGTCTTTAATGGGGGCCATTTGGTGGTTTTAGACAAAGAGTGACGTGATCTGATTATGACTTTCACAAAATCACCCTGGCTCTTGAGAAGGTGAGAGAATTGAACAGAGAGCAGGTGCCACGGCTCCCAAAGAAGGGAGCATCTTTACATCAGCTTGTGGTGCAGCGATGGGTGGGGAGAGACGTTAAGAAACCAGGACAATGACTTGTGGAAACCGGGATGTGGAAGAAAGTAAAACTCTCCTTCAACTGTCTACAGAGAAGCAAAGATTTCAGTGGATACCCAGGGATGGGGAGAGCAGATGATAAGGAGGTAGGTGGAGAAAATAAGGAGGTGCCTGGCAACCATGTAAGTAGTTTTCTAAGGAGCACTGGTTTTAGAAGGGGTGAAGGAAAAGGAGAGAGAAACATAGATTAGTATGTCAATAAAAAATGTTTATGGGACGGCTGGCCTGAGGGGCTTCCATTTTCAGCAGAGATAATACATACATAGGAACAGCTAATGAACATAATTTGAGAGTCAATTTCCAATGCAGCCATGGAGTCCATGAAGGCAGCCTCTTAGTAAATGCTAATTTAAAAATTCTCACTTAGAATCTTCTGTAACATACATAAATCCATCAACCTGAGGGTTCCATTTTCAGAAATTTATTATCTAAAATAATCAGGTGTATGAAGATTTAATTACAAATATATGCAATGCAACACCATTAATAACAATTTAACTTTATAGAGTAAAAGAATCTAGCAGTGTACATTGTAGCGTATCTTCACAATATAGACATTAGTTCTTGTTACAATATTAAATAATATGGGAAATATTAATGATAGATTATTAAGTGAATAATGCAAGTTAACAATAAGAGTCTCATAATATCTCATTTACATATAGGGACTTCAAATCTCACATCTGAGATTATTTTATCTGAAACCTATGGTTGACGAGAAAGTAAAAGTGATATATAATACTTTGATATAAAAGTATAGGTTAATAAACTAATTACTTCGAAAAGTAGTCTTTGCTTACATGTTACTCACTACTCAACCAGTCACATCACGATAGCATCCTACTTGATGCAAAGTAGATTTTTGGATGTTATAAATATGAAGAGATTGCAAAAAGGTCATGGGAAAATAATTAAAGATTAACATAAAAAGTACAAACTTTTCAACACACGCCCCATCAAGTTCAAGACAATTTTGTATGCTGTCATATCAGCCATTTAGTCTATCTCTACACAGCAGAGGGTCCTGAGAATTTAATCATGTCAATGCAGTCTTTTTATATCGCTATTTGAAGAAAAATGGGTGCCCTTTAAAGTTTTTTTTATGATTGGGAAATAAAAAGAAGTCAGATCAGGACTTCAAGGTGGATACCTCATGACTTCCCACTGAAACTCTCAAAAAATTGCCTTTGTTTGATCAGGGAAATGAGCAGGAGCATCATAGCGGTGGAGAAAATCTCTCCAGTCAGGATTACCTGGGCATTTTTCTGCTAAAGCATTGGCTAACTTTCTCAAAACACTCTCCTAATAAGCAGATGTTATCATTATTTGGCACTGCAGAAAGTTAACAAACAAAATGCCTTGGGGGGGTCCCTCAAACTATTGCTGTGACTTTTGCTCTTGACTAGTCCATCTTTGCTTTACTTGGACCACCTCTTGGTAGCCATCGCTTTGATTGTGCTTTATCGTTAGGATTTTCCTGATAAAGTCATGTTTCATCTCATGGTATAATTCGTCCAAGAAATGGGTCCTGATCCCACTTGTTTAACATTTTCATTGAAAGTTTTGCTATTCTCTTCAGCTGATCTAGGTACAATGGTTTTGGCATCTGTGGATGGATAGTTTGCTTAACATTTTAATTTTTGTGGAAAGTTCCCAACATTTTAATTTTTCAGTCAGAATTGTGAAAGTTGAACCAGTTGAGAGGTCTATGATGTTGGCGATTGCTTGTGCTGTTAATCACCAATCCTCTTCAATTAAGGCATGACAAAGATAAGCTTTTTCCTTGAAAATTGTTGTGGATGGTCTGCCGCTTCAGGCTTCCTCTTTAATATCATCTCATCTCTTCAAATGAGCTATTTGTAAACTGATGACTTCTTTGGGACAATGACCTCATAACCTTTTTTTTTTTTTTTGCAGTTTTTGGCCAGGGCTGGGTGTGAACCAGCCCTGGTATATGGGGCTGGCGCCCTACTCCTTTGAGCCACAGGTGCTGCCCGACCTAATAAACTTTTTATAAAGCAGCAGTGATTTCACTACCCTTCCACCCAAACTTGACCATACATTTAATGTTTATAATTACTTCAATTTTATCAAACTTGCTCTTATAGGAGCTCTTTTCAAATTGATCTCACATACTTCTTTGTGCTTTCAAACTAGATGCTATTCAGACATATTAAGATTAAGATGGTATGAATTTATTTTGGCGCAAAACAATTTGAAATTCATACAAGTTTTATAATATGCATTTTCCATGAAATTTTGAAGACCCATTATATATGTATATGATTAGAAAATTGACCAAATATGTTCTCCAGAATATATGGAGAACTCTGTTCTGTGACCAAATATGATGCTGTAAACCATCAATGGGGTTTTATTATTCAATTATTTTGGTCACAGAACAGAGTTCTCCGTATATTCTGTCTCCCTTGATGTGTGGGGTTTTGTAACGGACATACTAACAAAAGTTCATTCTGGACCTAGCTCTTCCATGGGTTTTCCCATTGTTCTAGGACCAGAAAAAGTCAGAGGAGTAGGGATAGGTCTTTGGGTGAGGGCAGAGCAAAATGGATATAGAGCCAGCAATATAGTACCTGCCTTGGCTCGTGATTAAGAGTCAGATCTTTGTCATCTTCCAGGGCCTCCCCTTCCTCATCTCTTTAGAGATATAGTATAATATGGACATTTAGAGCCAGACTCTGGATTCAAACTTCATATTATAGCCAATCAACTTCCCTTGGGCTCTTACTTATTCTTTTTACTCCTTCATATAACGGAGTCCAATAACTTCTCTGTTGCACGGGATGGATGGATGGAGATGGAAGGTGTAAGGTGCTTAGAAAAGGACTGGGAGCATTTTAAGCCCCAGTTTTATGTTAGTTACCCTCTACACCACCACCAAAACCAACACAGTTCTCTTCATCACCATGCCTACCACCACAATCACCATCCTCCCCCCGACCACCACCACCATCATCCAAATAATGATGGTAAGTGGTAATGTCTACTTTCAAAATCAGTCCTTCTAAATTATTTTCATGATGTGATTCACTTCAACAATCATACGTAAGCTCATCAGGTTGGCTCATAATATGTAATAATCTAGCAGCATCTCTTGTATTATTAATATAAAGCCACCACTATTAAACATTTAGCATTCAGTAACCAAGAGCTGAAATGATAGTATTAATATCTGACCTGCTCCATTATTCCATTTCCATCCTTTAGATAAAATCCCTGAATGTAGGTGTTTAATTTTTCAGAGTATTGAAGAATAAACCTATAGGTTGTATGGATTTAAAGTCATAAATGAGACCATATGAAATTCTTATCTTCCATTTCTGACCCAATAAAATCTTGTATTTCTGTCCTCAAACATTAAGATAAACTGATGCTTAGAATACCTTATTAGGGCTGAAGTTGCCTGCCCAATAATTCTTCAATCTTTCTTTCTTACTAGCACAAAACATGATTTTGATGAGGAAAACAAGATATCCAGCTAAAAGTCTATGTTTGCCATCATCCACTGAAGATAGGGCTTGCCACAAGACAGGTTCAGGCCAGTGAGATGTAAATACAAGTTATTTGGTGAGACTTCCTGAGAAACACATAAAGAGGTTAACTCACAGGCACTCTTGTCCTTTCTTCTTTTTCCTGGCTGGAATGTATGTGTAAAGGGTGGAACACTGGCAGCCATGTAGTTACTATGAGGCACTCTTGAGAATGAAGCCACCCGAGAGTTCTGGCAAAACTGAAAAGCAGGAGTTTGAGATATCAGATTCATCTAGACTGCCTGCCTTCAGGTCTGAAGTTAAAGGGAAAATAAGGCCCTGTTTTTAATCTACACATTTCCTCTTGCCTCTCTTACCCTTTCCCCATATGATGCCCTTTACTAACACTGACTACATGCCTTTACCTTTTGTCCCATGTGTCAGGTTAATGCCAACATATTATTTTTTTCATAACAAAAATCTTTCTTTTAGTCCTACAACCAACAAATTAATACATTTATGTTAATAAAAACATACTCCCTGCCAAGAACTGTGATAAACATTGTGAAGAATACAAAGTTTCTTTCAGATTGCTTATGAATTGGTAACAAAATGCTTATAAACGGAACACTTGCAGTCCATGTGGGGTTTTATTATATGTATTAATATGCCACCATCCAAAGCCTAACTATTATATAAAAGTTGTAATAGAAAAGACCTAGCCAGATTTCCCCTATATTCAAGCTATATATTATCTGCACTTAATGTTTGGTAAGAATCAAGAGTAAAATACGCATCTTACAGAGCATCATGACTTTGAAAAAACCCCTCCTACACATGAAAAAAGAAGCTATTTTCAAAGGAGAAGGAAAGTGGATTTTATATAATTGCCCTAGAATTAGTCATTTCTTGACTAATTTTGGAATATTTTATTTTAAATAAAATAGGAAATATCACTTTGATCATAAATAAAACAGGAAATATCACTTTGAATCATAAATGTCTGTCAAAAAGTGCATATTCTCAAATAAACTTATTTATTCCACAACTCAATGCCATCAGTTTATTTTGCTACATGTTTTGTGGGGTTTACAGAGCCCACTGTGTTGCTTTCCTGTCCCTATGATGTTTTTAGCTTCCACAAGGAGCCTGAGTCCTGTGGACATAGATATCAAAGGAAGGTGTATAATTAAAAACAATTTCATCTCCAGGGAATTCGCAGCTAAATTCACAAGGGTTATCTTTAAAGCTGAAAGAATTCTCTCAATACTATGTCATTTGGTTAAAAAATTGCAAAAACAAGGTCAGGCCTGGCGGTTCATGCCTGTAATCCTAGCACTCTGGGAGGCTCAGGTGGGAGGATCATTTGAGTTCAGGAATATGAGACCAGCCTGAGCAAGAGTGAGACCTGACTCCACTAAAAATAGAAAAATTAGTCAAGCATTGAGGTGGGTGCCTGTTGTCCCAGCTACGTAGTGGGCTGAGGCAGAAAGATTACTCCAGCCCAGAAATTTGAAGTTGCTATGAGATAGGCTGATGCTGTGGCTCTCTAGTTTGGGTGACAGAATCAGACTCTGCCTCAAAAGCAAAAAAAAAAAAAAAAATCACAAAGGCATTTATAATATTGTTTACAAACCAATGGATTTCTATATAGATAAACATGGATTTGGGAAAGCATTATTAGTTTTTGTAACACATCCCTGCCTTGAGACTTTTAATGACTATAAAGCCTTGGTTCTTTATCCTTATGATATAAGCATAGCACATTGATTGATTTATCCATTCGTTCAATAATATCACCAGATTCTAGTCACTCTCTCAGTTCTGGGGAAGGACAATTTGCTGGTGATGTTGGTGGTTCAGGTGCCAGCTCAGCTTTCAGGTGAGAGATTCTCATGGGATTTTTGTGGAATTCTTTGTGGTCACACCTAGGCCAACTGAGTCCCCTGGGTTAGGGCTGCTTTTCTCTTTGCTGAGAAGTCTGTGCCAGATATTTGAATAAAAGTGAGGTTTGTGTCTCAGGTCTTTCCAGCTGCTAGAGCAAAGCACCACGGACTGGGTGGCTTATGAAGAACAAGCGTTCATTCCTCAGTTATGCCTCATGGTTCTGGGGGCTGGGAAGTCCAACCAAGGTCAAGGCATCTGCTATTTCCAGGTTCATAGACGTGCTCTTCTTTCTGTGTCCGCCCTTGGTGGAGGAGGTGAGGGAGTCTCTCTGGAGTCCCTTTCAGAAGGACACTCATCCCATTCATAAGGTCTCTACCCTCGTGACCTAATCACCTCCTTATACCCCCATCTTCTAAAACTATCACATTGGTTTCAACATAAGAATTTTCAATAGGAACTTATGAATATATAAATACAAATGAATATAGGAATAATAGACCATAGCATTATGTGACTAATGAAAAATTCACTGGTCTTCAGTTGGTCACACATCTACCACCACTTAGTCTGTAGCATTTAGACAGGGACTCTGAGTGAGAAGGGTGAACTGGAAGTGCCATCGTCACTAAAACAAAGCGGGGCTTGCTAGGTTATTATCAGGTCACACCCAGGAGGATTCTGCTGTTTACACCAGCTTTCTTCAACGAGGGATGCAGAGCCTGCCAATTAATTTGGTGAAAAGCTCTACTTCAGTGAACTTTAAATAAAGAACACCAAACAGGACAATTGGGAATTATTCTGTAATCCGACTCAAGCCTTGCCTGTTCCCGCATCACTGAGTGGAGCAGGGAGAGGGTCTTCTTGGCATATGTTATCCACGGGCCAGAAGCAGAAGGAAGCGGAGAGAAAGCTGTTTGTGAGCCTGGAACCTGTCACAAAAATCCCGAACAAGCAAAACGAATGCTACGTTTCTCAGTGGGTGGTGCAGCGCGGTGTTCAGCACAGTCTGTTTGCTCGTAGGTGTAGTCAGCATTATTTTCTTCCTTTTAATAATATTCACCATATCGACAGTAATTTGCAGGCTTTTAAGTTCCGCAGATGTTCCTTACGGAAATAAGCCTTCGAGTTTGCTTCTCTGAGACCTGCTCAAGAAACCACCTGAGCCAAGCACTAAGAAAAAAAAAATAGAAATTGTTCATTAATCAGAAAACATCTTTGAAAAATTCTCCAGGAGTTTGCCCACAAAGTATTGACCCTGTGGAAATAATAACAGCAATATCAGGAAATTTATGGTTATGAATTGGAATCATAATCATGTCATGTTTTTCATTGAGAATTATTTTATACTATTAGGTCTGTGAGTTATACTTTAAAGGATTTTTTAAAGACTTGTTTGTTTTTTTTTTACTTCCCAAACACAAGACATTTACCACACAAAGACTCTATGGTAATTTGTTATTGGTCCTAAGTGTACCTAGAACTATAAATGGTGTTTTAATATGGACAGCTATGAGCATGTATTTGTGTGTGTGTGTGTTTGTGTGTGTATTTAGGAAATCTTAAAGGGATATTGTGCATGGACCTATATAGGTGAGTGGTTCATATACTGGCTCAGATAATAATAAACTTGAACTAGACATTACTGTAGATGTACTTGGTAGAGCCTGGTGCTCGTATGTGGCTCCCGGGTCAGACTCTGTGGTTCCAATTCTTACCCCGTCACTTGACTTTGGGAAAGTTGCTTAATTTCTCTGAGCCTCAGTTGTCCCCATCCATTGAGATTGTGCATGGTCATAACAAAAATGATTTGTGATAATATCAGTAGTGATGATGGCAGTGACAGTGACCATACTGCCACCTCATAGTTACTGAGAAGTACTGTGGTGGGCACGTCTATGTGGTCACGCCTTTAATATTTTTTCCAGCTTTATTGAACTATAAGGGACAAATAAAAATTGTGTGTACTTAAGGTATACAGCTTGATATTTTGATATGTGTATACACTGTCAAATGATTATTGCAATCACGCTAATTAACATGTCTGTCACCTCACATGAGAGAGTTACCATTTTCCTTTTCTTTTTTAATGTTTATTTATTTATTTGGGTATTTATTTATTGATTTGTGATGAGGTCACTTAAAATCTACCTTCCTAGCAAATTTCAAGTATACAGCACATGACTGTCAGCTGTAGCCACCATGCTGTTTGTCATGTCTTCAGAGAGCTGATTCATCTCCCATCATCGAAACATTGTACCCCTCAGCTGACATCTCCTGTGCCTTCTCCCTGCAGCCACCATCCTTCCTTCTACTTCCATGGGTTGAGCTCTCTCCGATTCCACATGTGAAATCACACAGCATTTGGCTTTCTGTGTTTCATCATGTCCTCCAGTTCAGCCATGTTGTTGATCCTTTTTTTTTTGCAGTTTTTGGCCAGGGTCAGGTTTGAACCCATCACCTCCCGTATATGGGGCCGGCGCCCTACTCCTTTGAGCCACAGGTGCCACCCTGTTGATTCTTTTTTTAAGTCCACTCGTTTAATTTAATATTATATAGATCAACGGTTCTCAACCTGTGGGTCGCGACCCCTTTGTAACAATGAAAACACATCCTGCATGTCAGGTATTTATATTACGATTCATAACAGTAGCAAAATTACAGTTATGAAGTGGCAACGAAAATAATTTTATGGTTGGGGGTCACCACAACATGAGGAACTGTATTAAGGGGTCACGGCATTAGGAGGCATGAGGAAGGTTGAGAACCACTGGTGTAGATATTCCCAATTATAAGGCTTCGTGACAATGAAATGCAATGTCATATGCTTAGTACAGTAATTCAAACATTGTAAACATTTTTAAAGTATGCAATAGCGGAACTAAAATTAATGGAACAAATGTGGTAAGGGCGTCAAAATGAACAGATGAATCATGTGTTTAGATCCAGCCAAAGAGCTCCAGTCTCTAGTAGTTATTTAATTTTAGCAGCAATGCCAAGGCCTTCTGGGCAAATGATTTTACCATGCCAGTCGCAGAATCCACAAAAACATGGAACAGCAAAGAATCTCTTGTCTAGATTCTTTTCTACAAGACCTTGAAAGATCTCCATGTGTTTGAATACAGATCTGGGCTATTTCTAGCTAGAACCTCAAGAGTTTAATTAAATATTTGCACAACAGATTTCTTTCTTTGGGGGGGGAGGCGAGTTCTAGCACCTGTTGTAGCACCAGACAGGCTCGTCACCCAGATTTGGTGTTTCTCTTTTCTGTGTCTGGCTCACTGCAGCTCTGGCTGAGGATATCAGCCCTCCCCAAGTGGAAGGTTTTGATGGGCGTCTTCTTCCTGGTTTTAGCTGTGTTGCTAAGGCTGTCCTGGGACTTTTTAATAATGGACACAGCAAACTGGCTACCACCCTTCGTTCATTCACTCATTCATTCTCCAAAGAGCACCCAAGGAGGTCTTCGAAGAAAGTCATTCAGAGCTCCCCATTTCCTACATGCTTATGTTCTCATGATACCCAGAAGAAAAGCTGCACCTCTTCCAGCCCCCGAGGCTCAGCCTGGTCCCTGCCGCACCCGACTCTGTCTTCACCTCACATCGTGCCCTCTGTCTCCTTCCTTTAGCCGCACCTGACTTACTGCTTTTCACTGAGCTGGCCCACTTCCCTCATCCCCAAGGCCTCGACTCTGCCCAGTGAGGTCTTCTCCACCCTCTCCATGAACGACTTAGCTCAGATTTCTTCTCCCCCTGCCTCCCCATCAAACACATAACAGGTGCCAATAGTTCATATTTAATCACACCTGTTGTGTTTCTGCTATGTGCAAACTGCTCTTTTTAAGAAGAGGGTTAAGTCGATGATTAGCACCGCAGAGCACTCAGGAGATTTTAGCTGACCTCTTAGAACTGTGGTACCCAACCCCTGAGCCAAGCATCATGGCCTGAGCTCCACCTCCTGATAGATCAGTGGTGGCCTTAGATTCTCATAGGAGCATGAACCCTACTGTAAATTGTGCATGAGGGGGATCTGGGTTGCACGCTCCTTCTGATAATCTAATGCCTGGTGGTGCTAAGCTGATGATGTGAGCATGAGGGAGGAGCTGCAACTACAGATTATCATGAGCAGAAGGGTTTGTGCAGAGATCATAATCAATCAATTGTTTGCAGACTCATATCAAAACCATTCCCCACTATCACCTCACCCCCCTCACCCATTTGTGGAAAAATTGTCTTCCATGAAAGATACCGGTCCTTGGTGCCAAAAAGGCTGGGGACCACTGCCTTGGAAGAAGAAAGGGACTAATAATGACGGCTAATATTTGGATCCACATGTTCAACTTGCAATGGCCACATCAGCCAGGCAGGTTGAGGGTTGAGGACAAAATCAAGAAGCATGTTCCATGTGAAATAATTCAAATTCAATTTTTTAAATGTATTTTTTGCAACCGATTTGCCTGCTGGGTTTTTCATCCTTGATGCAATGCTGAGTACCTTCCTGGGCATTTCATGTATATCCTTTCATTTAACATTCACAGTAGCGCGTGAAGGAAGGGCTGTTACTGACATCATTTAAACACTTGGCACTGGAGGTTTCTAGAGCAGAGCAAACTTCTTCTGCAAAGGTCAGCGAGGATTTCAGACTCCGTGGGCAGTAAGGTCTGGGTGCCCCTGCCTGACTCTGCCAAGGTAACTCCAAAGCAGCTGCAGATGACACATTGGTAATACAACATCGTCTATAAAACCAGCAGAAGGCTGGATCGAACCTGAACCCACAGTAGCTTGCCAGTCCTTCTCTTACAGGGTAGATAAATTGCTTGCGTTCCTATTTGGAGTGACTGCAATTTGAGCTCCAGTTGTCCTGATGCCTGAATCATGGATGGTAAAACTCTGTACTACGCTTCTGCACCACCGCCTCTCCTGCCAGACCACCAATATGTCTGTGCCACTATGGTTTTGAATAATTATAATAAATATTTATCAGATGATTCTATATACCAGACACCAAGGGATCTATCTATCTATCTATCTATCTATCTATCTATCTATCTATCTTCCCTCATCTGTCTATAGTTAATGATTTATCCTTACACCTTTAAAGGGAGACACCAATGCTCACTATTTAAAACAAAAATCTGCAAGTTGAGGGGCTCATGCCTGTAATCCCAGCACTCTGGGAGGCTGAGCTGGGAGGACCTCTTGAGCTCAGGAGTTCAAGACTAGCTTGAGCAAGAGAGAAACCTTTCTCTACTAAAAGCAGAAAAAAGGCATTGTGGTGGGCGCCCGTAGTCCCAGCTACTTGGGAGGCTGGGGCAGGAGGATCACTTGAGCCCCAGAGTTTGAGGTTCCTGTGAGCTACAGTGACACCATGGTACTCTACCCAGGGTGACAAAGTGAGACTCTGTCTCAAAACAAAACAAAACAAAACAAAACAAAAGGAAAAATGTCTGAATTTCTTGCTAAGCAAGGTCTCTTCTTCTGAGTAAGCAGAAAGGGCTGATCTCTTAGGGTTTGGGGATACGTGGAGTTAAAGGTGTGGTAGATGTTCAGGGGCATAGAGTTAAGGGACAGCTGCCCTTTTATTTAGTTTTAGAGGCCTGGTTAGTTGTATGAGGCTGCTGGAATACCCAGTCAGAAGGATGGATGTAGGTGAGTTGTCATGGATGATTGGGGATGGATTTTAAATCATTGCTGGTAGATTTTAAATCATTTCTGGTGATTTCTTCCTGCGGTGGACTAAGATCAATGTACAATGTACAGTTACTATATTTTCATTTTAAATTTGGATTCTAAGAGCACTTTATGCTTATAATAACCTTACAAGGTAGGAACTCCTGTTATTCCCATTTGATGTATGAAACAACTGAGGCACTTGGAGGTGTCATGTGTTATCCAGGTTCTTAAGGCTGGTAAGTGGTAGCAGCAGGATTTTAAAACTGAAAGACTCTACATTCCCTGTTCTTAACTGTGACCCTCTTCTGTCTCCCAAATCCAGGGTTTGCCTTCTGTGACTGTCACACGCCGACCAGGCATTTCAATTAATTCCTAGTCTGAATCTGTGCATTTTATTCATTGTAGCTCATCATCGGTTCTCATCCCCATCGCCCTCTTTTAGGTAACAAATGGCCACTTAGGAAAGAACCTCTGCAAGGCCAGATTCCTTCATGTGAAATGCAGTGCCATTGAAGGTAATTATTCTGAATATTTTAGCTTCTAACCGAAAAGTCAGGGTTGCTTCTGCTGAAAGGTTAATAAGCAGACATTTCGACTTCCCAGGTCCTCACGACACAGAAACGACTGTATGAACCATAATGCAAAATTGTAGCCCAGTTTAACCCCAGTGGGTTCGTTCTTGACTCTTAGACCGACCTTGCAAAAGGCCAAATGAGAAATGAAGGAGGCAGACAAGTCTATCTGTGCACAAATTTATGTTCTACCTTCCACAATTTACACGATTAAACAGTCATGGCTTGTATTCATGGTAGGACTAGGAGAATTACAGCTACAGAATTATAACTGGAGAGTGATAGTTGCCTCTTACTCCACCGCGGAACAACGCAGCAAAACAGGAGACTTGGACTTTGATTTGTTTTCACCAATAACTAGATATAAAACCCTGGAAATCAACTGAACCTATCCATATTTGACTTTTTTCACTGAACTTATAGAAAAGAATGTCAGGTTGTAATTGTATGGAAAAGGCAGGACGTTCTCGAGGGCCTTTCAAGAAGTGAAGTTTGCCTAAAACTGAAAAACACTCCTGACATTTTGTTTTGGAGTTTAATCTCCAGTCACTCATCTTCTCCACAAATATAAAGCGCATTGACCATCAGGCATAGACACCGGAGGTTCAAAGACACTGCAGGTGTGTCCAGGACAGTGGAGAAAGAGTGTAAAGAAACAGCCGTGATCTGATAAATACCACAGAAGAGACGTTTTTCAAAATCCCACGGTTACATCTCGTGCTGTTGGAAGAAATCAAGGAAGATTTTCTTGAGGCAGAAACCAAAGTGGGGACTGTGATTGTGCAAAGGCCATGGGGTGTGGATTCCGTATGATTTTCTCTCTGTGGCTGGAGCGTAGTTTTGAGTGGAGTAAAGAAAGTCGGATAGTGAAAGACGAGGGCAGAGAAGCAGGCTGGGAAATAATTTCTCTATGTTATACCAAAGAATTCGAACTTTGGTTGTAGAGCAATACTTTTTTTTCATTTACTTAATGCTATTTTTAATTTTTAATTAATTTGAGTATGTTATATTAAATGTAGGAAAGTGCAAACATTAAAATTAAAATCACCTTTGATCTCCACGTCCAGAGGTAAAGGTTTTAGTGTTTTGTGTATAATCCTCTGCCTTTTTTACAATTAAATAAATTCAATTTAAATAGTTAAATAAATAATTTATTTAAATAAGTTAAATAAATTCAAATTTTAAGTCTGTCACTTAAAATTCCCCTTCATAAAAGAAGAACCATATATTTTGTTTCTGTGAATCACATCATGAGTCGAAATACGTTAAAACTGAATCAATTCTATAGCTGGGAATGGTAAGAGTTCAAAGTGTTTGCAAAAGCTATCTTGATATTATCCAAGACTCTAGAAGCTTTCCCTGCTAACAGAGTTCATCTTTTTTTTAAAAAATGTGCTTATGTCAAAATTTTTTTTAGAAAAATTCTTTTAGGACAAAGTATTAGTTAAGTGTACAAAAAAAGAAAAAGTTAAATGTAAGAAAAAAGAAAGAGATAAACAAAATTCTCTAGATAGATATAAACAGATATCTCAATATGAGAATAAACTAAAATAAAATGAATACATTATATTGAATTTATTTAATTGTAAAAAATTGAATTCATTCATTCATTTAAGACATTTGTGTTAAGACACAAATAATAATAATGGTATTATTATTATTACCTTAAATTTCAAAAAGAAATAAAAGTCTAATGTGTAATATAATGTTATTTTGATCTCAGATTTGTTTTTCAGGCAGATCATTTGAAATTATTGCAGTATTGTCAGAAAAGCTTCTGTATCTTATAAGAAAGCAGTTATAGCATTTTTAGGCTTAAAGTGGCACATCTTTTGCATACTTAGGCTGTAAGTTTAAATAAAAAGCTTTTAGAGTCTTGGATAATATCAAGATAGCTTTTGCAAACACTTTGAACTCTTACCTTTCTCAGCTATAGAATTGATTCAGTTTTAATGTATTTCGACTCATGATATGATTCACAGAAACAAAATATATGGTTCTTCTTTTATGAAGGGGAATTTTAAGTGATAAATGAAACAGAAAATGTCTTGGAGGATGAAGAAAAACAGCAGGGTTGAAGTATTGCATTGATTTTCTAAAAATAAGCATCTCTTTTTATTTAAACTTGCAGCCTAAGCATGCGAAAAGATGTGCCACTTTAAGACTGAAAATGCTATAACTGCTTTCTTATAAGATACAGAAGCTTTTCTGACAATATTGCAATAATTTCAAATAATCGGCCTGAGGAACAAATCCGAGATCAAAATAACATCATATTACACATTAGACTTTTATTTCTTTTTGAAATTTAAGGTAATAATAATAATACCATTAAAATGAATCAAAATAGGCCCAATGGGTATTCAGTAAAATAACTCTGCATGAGAATGTAGAATTTCACACCAGCTCTCAGGCTTTGTCTAATTCCAAGATGGTTTAAATTTTTAAGGTGAAAAATCAGCAATTTGTTGCAATTTCAACAACATGTAATGATACCCACAATTCCCCTTACCTAGAGAGTTCAGAATGGTAAATAAGAATGATTTTTCTGGTTTGTCTCACAGATCACCTACTACATTTTAAATTCACTATGTCATAGCAAACGAATAACAGTTACGACTTTCATATCTTCAAGGATAAAGAAACATTACTTATCTAGAGGGAAAGGAATCAAATGATCTATAAGGAAATAAACATCAGTCCTTTCTGGACTTCTGGGAAAGGGAGACTTAAACAGCGCTGACCACTGGTAAAAAATGATTTGGGGGAAGGATAAAATCATGCCTTCCATATAGATATCCACATGAACAAGTGTTAAGTATTTTACATTACTATAGGAGGACCCAAGCTGATGTTATAGCTGGTTTACAAGGAAAGTCAGAACAGCACAAATTATATGCCATGAAGGAATGTTGAGATGAAATGGAAAAAAAAAAGACAAAAACTATTTTCTGGACACAGAATGGGAGGGAAGACATTGTAGACCTTTACCAGAAAAGACATTTTGCATATCTATTATTTATCTGCAATTTGCAAAGTTATAACGTAGCTCAAGATTAAGGAACCAAGCTAGGTTCTGCTCACACCGGAGAATGGGTTATAGGTGACGAAAACATGATCTGTTCTACCATGGATTCCTCCCCTCTTTTTCTAGTTCTGTTGTATCCTCTTTTGCATTATTCTAGTCTTTCTGCAATACTAAACTCCAGAATTAAATGAAATAGTGTCTATAGATTTAGGAGGAAAAAAATAAAGCAAGCATCTGTACATAGAGTATCACTATTACTCTTTATGGACAAGGGCCAGGTCCTTGCTTGCAGTGTTGTGTAAGTTCCATAAACCCAGGAACTTCAACTGTTGGGTCCACCCCTAGCGATAGGTCCTGGTTTTCGATGTCTGAAGCTTATGCAGTTATTAGAGCCCTCCTTAAAAAGGAAAAGCACACAAAAGTACAGATACAGAATTAGGCGTCATTGCCACTGGTCAGGGTCTGGGACTGGTTGGTGTCCGGCTGTGGCTTATCTAGGTTCTAGACTCGGACACTGTGCTACCTTGCTCAGGAATAATTGCTCTTAGGTGCCTGAGGGCTATTTACCTTAGCAGAAGGGAGAGAGAGAGAGAGAGATGGAAAGTCTCTGAGGGTGAAGTAGTCTTAGAATAGATCTTAGTCTTTAGCAGAACTTAGTAAGCTTCAGCAGAGAGACACCGTGCTGGCATTCTGCAGGCAGGAGAGGAGACAGAGTCAGAGTAAGCGGGTCATGACAGAATGTGTGCTCCCAACTGCCTGCTCCTCGAGCCTAATATAAGGCCGATCTCGTGCCTTTCAACACCACAGGTGTAGAGACTGCCAGTTCAGCAATGCTCTTATCTCGTGAGCTCTCTCGTGCTTGTTAGGAGAGCTAAATCCCTCCCCGTGCCCTTTTCACCAAGGTGTTCCATGATTGAGCTACACAGGTGTTACCTACAACTCTCACGCCTCCTAGCCATGGGCTATACGGGCTGCTGCAATTAGGTACAGGACAAACGTTTATTCAGAATCAGAAAATAAATCGTTGAAACCACAAGTCATAAAAAACTCATAAATTGCAAATGAAAAGTTATTTTAAAGTTGATAAAAACCACATATCACAAAGCTTAGAAAGTAACATACTTTTGTTGTAAATCATGACGCATCCCTCTACATATATAATACCTTTTAATCTACATTTTTATGAGCATACATTTCAATCATTCCCTCATGTGACAATGATTTTATATTTTATAGAGGGAAGATCGAAAGATGATTCAGTCTTTTTTTCCTGTTACGGTTGATTATTTTCATTTTGAGGGTAGTATCATGTGTGGTTTTATCTGAACTCATGAGATTTTTGTTGGGACAAAATGCATCGATAAGCCCAGATGTGAGTTAATACGCGGACACTCATGTTTTGTGGCTGGTACATTAAAAATTTCAAGAACTGTAAAATTCTATTTCTCCCAATTCTCATCAAAATAGAAATGAAAATGTGTGGTGCGTTCCTTGTCACTTATGCTATCTTGAGAGAGCCTTTTGGTTTCAGGATTTTCCACAGACAGCGTCTGGCTCTGAACATTCTGAGCCTTCTTTTTCCCTGTCTCACATACACGTGTGGCCGTGACCATGTCTATTTTTTGATATCACTTCTGTGCTTGTATATTTATGTCATGATGCCAGGAACATTCACCCAGCAGGCACTGAGAATCTCTCAGCAAGGGATCTCTCCACCAGAACAGTGAGTGAACACTTAAGTGAACACCTCAGGAATTATGAATCACCTAAACAGATCCCACAAAAACCCAAAGCAATGTGTCCTAAATTCATCTTTTCGTTAGTCATATCAGAACAAAGTCTGTGATGATTTCACCAGCACCTGACAGGAGAGAAAGGGTAACAATCAGGCAGTTGGTACAGAGGGAGGCAACCGTCTTAGCTAATTGCGGTTACATTTATGAAAATGCAAAAATGTGTGGGTGGTGCCTGTGGCTCAAAGGAGTAGGGTGCTGGCCCCATATGCCGGAGGTGGCGGGTTCAAACCCAGCCCCGGCCAAAAACTGCAAAAAAAAAAAAAAAAAAAAAAAAGCAAAAATGTGTATCTATGAGAAAACAATGTCGATAACCTACACTCATTTTTTGCTATATTCCCAGCGCCTTGCCCATTACATGAACTACACTAAGCTCTTACTAAATCTAAGTTTAATGATTAAATAAATGCTTGATGAAGCTATATAAAAAGTTACACTTATTAAAGTATTTTTGGCCATTCTCAGCAATGTTTTATACATGCAGAAAATACTATTTAGAAGGCTTTAAAAATTATCATTTAATTTATTGAAGTTATAAATGTAAATGTAAAACTAGCTCCTTCTTAGCCATAAATGTAGCTCACAAATTCATGTTTCTATTTGTTAATTTAAAAGATGTTAACAGCCACTTTTAAGAGATCTTTGACAAATATTTGGTTTCCTTTTACAAGCTTAACCATCTCAAATATTTTCAACAGCTTTTATAAATTTAATGTGTTTGCTTTAAGTATCTCAAGGGCTTGAACTAATAAAAACAATCTTTCTGAATATTTATGAAGGATTTTTCATTTATAATGTTTAAATGTGTAGAAATCCTAGAATCATTCTATTTCTTAAAGTATTTCAAATGCATAGAATGTGTACTAGTTCATTATTTACCGAAAAATATTAATGCTTTGGTTTTGTTACTCTTAAAATTTTTATGCTTAACTTTAAAATGTAAGAGATGTGTTTCCATTTAAGGAATATAATTACCATTCAAATGAACTGCATTTATTCATGATCAGAGATTTTATCCAGAAAATTGCCTTGATTTTTTTATTGACTACCCTGTTGGGACTTAGGGAGCATGGTTTTATAGTTTCCTTGTCATGTCTCTGTAACTCCAGGATGTGGTCAATTAGTCTATTTTGCCAAATTCAATTTATACATGTTTATTGATTCATAAATCTGTGAACAGGCTCTGTGACTCCCACCCATGTTGGTCACCTGGTTTGATTTTGCCTTTTCTCCCCAACTCTTGAAGCACTTCACATTGGCCCTTGCAAACTCAGATTTAAAAATTTGACAGAGTTTTAAAGACATAACACATAATTTCTGTGGATGTTTGATGAGATCATTTTAAACATATCTGCAAATTCACACAACCAGTGAACATATTTATAATGATATTCAGTTGAATTTTGGGTTCCCCATATGGCCTTTGTCTAATCTGCATTTAAACTCATGAGGTCATTCTCCTGGCAGGAAAATGTAAATACATTTCCTTTAGATGAAATCAAAGCTATCTGCTATTCAAAAGAATGCATCAAAGTAAAGAATTTCAGAGAAAGAAAATGAGAGAATTAAAAAACCGACAGTGCTCGAGAGATACACTTTAATGATAGGGTTTAGTCATATGTGCTAATGATTTCAAAAATAATTTTTGAATGAGAAAGTATAGGAAAAAATAATAGATCACTAGATAGAAGATCTCAGATTATAGCAATAGGTACTCAAAGAGCAGGATGGAGCTGATATAAAGCAAAGTAAATTATGCTGAATTTTCCATCCTAGATGTTTATATAAAACCTAATACAAATATGAAAAATAATTAAAAAACATTTATGATATAAATTTGTCATCATTTGTATCATTATAGTTTCCTATCATACCAGCAAAAGGTAGGAAGATGGTATGATGAAGGGGAAATAAAAATTGCTTAATTTTTTATCTTCCAGAAAAAGACTTTTTTTGGATATAATCATGGAAAACAGAGTTAAGTATATTTGTAAGTATATTCTTGTTTCTGAACAAAAATAGTGTGGGGTCGGAAAAAACCTTCTATCTACACTTTTAGGTTTAGTTACCGAGGTCTGCAAATTAAATTAACAAAAGACATATTAACCAGAGGAAAAAACCCCAGTTTTTTAAACACATGCAATGTGCAGATACACAGGAAAATTTAGGAATAAGTAACTCACAGAAGTGCTGAGAATTTTGGATATGTATGACGTCTGACAATTAAGTTCACGAACTCATCCTAGAAAAAGTGCTACATAACTCTTTGATGAGTATCACTATCTATGGTCACCTTTGAAGTGTTCCCCTTGGGGAGCTATGCACCAATTTCAGCACCTAGATTACCATTCGGAGTACTTTCTTTCAGATGAGATCGCGAACATAATTGTCAAAGTTCATATACCACTTAGTAGGTGACAGAGAGAGAGAGAAATTCACTTAGGAAAAACAAATGACTTTATGGATTTTCAGGAGAGCAAAGATGGAATAAGAAAGTTTCTAATAATATTAGCCTATACAGGGATGAGGAAACTTTTCAGCTACTTTAGGGTCATAAAAGTCCACCTGGAAAAGGGATTTGGGGGTAGGGTTTATGTAGGTTCACCCTACTGGGACTAGATTAGCCATAAAAGGGAATTCATGGCAGCTTTGTTTTTCAGAAGTTACTGCTTTTATTCACAGAAGAGAAGGCAGCTGTTGAATGGTGTCAGCTGAAAATAATCTTTATATCAACTCTGAGGGTCTGGGTGGGTCCCCGTAATGGTGTTAGCTGCTGATCCTTAAAGAGACCATTAAAATAATCTGCAGCTCCAGCAAAGCCAAGTTGATGGTTTACTACAGTAAGAGAGGGCAGAGTCTCAGCAGCATCTCCCATGGGGAAAGTTAAACGTGGGCTATGTCTGAAGTGGCATCGCTGAGGGGAGAGATTCATGAGGATTTTGTGGTCTGATTTAAGGTGAGTCTTTCAATGTTGGGATTAGCAGAGCTTGTGATATAATAGTTGAGAATTGATGGATGTGGAGAGGCAAAGATTTTGAGGTGAATCTTCAACGGATAAACAGTAATTTGATGAATCCATTTGCGCCGTCTATTGATTAAAAAAGAAAAGAGGCAATTGTTCCCTGTTCTGAATAAGGCAAATCATCTATTGTTCAGATAAATGGATTTTTAGGGCGTTTCTGAAACAAAGTTATTTCCAACTTCATTTTTTTTGGGCAAGAATTTCCTTTCCAGGAATATAATACATAATGAAGTCGTGTTAATATGAACAATAAGTTGTACAGATGTAGATGGTATCAAGTGTCAACAACATTTTTTTTAACATCCGCATTATGACAAATTAAAAGGAAAACATAGTTTTTATAGAAAAAATGGAGAAAGATGAATAAGCAGAGAGCAAAAGTTAGTAAGGCAGGAGAGAGATCAAATACACCAGTAAATGTTAAAAATAAAAGTCCATTAAGCTATCCAGTGAAAAGATGCATGCAATTACGTTCTTACCGAAGGCTAATATACTTTAAAATGATATCTAAAGATTCAGAGCAAAGGACGGGCAGTGATAGGTCAGGTTATCAGAGAAACGGTGAGGGAGAATTAATTTTAAGATGTAAAATTCAAAACAAAAAATATTGATGTTGTAAAGGAAGTTCATTTTATTTGGGTGTTATACTACCCAGTTAATAAAATAGTCATGTATCTCTATGTACAAAGTTAAAAGGCATCAAAATATAGAAATCAAGAAGCACTGGGGTGGGAGTATGTGGGAGGAACAGGGATGAATGATGAGAACGTGCTCTGGGGCTAGAGCACTATAAAGTTGTGCTAATGAGTTGAGAGATTGGTGGATAAAGGTTTGACATATTTGCAGAGAAAAGGAAAAGGTAAGTTGGAAGGGAAACTGAGAAGGTGTCAGAGATGGCTTCCCAAGTCAGATATGAGCAGACAAAGTTCAAAGGGACGTCATTCTGAATCTCAGCAAAATCTGTGGGGTCCAAGGACAGAATGGGCTTATGTGTGAGCATTCAGGATTCCTGACAAAGCCACCAGCATCTGAACCTGGGTAGAAAACATTTGCAGATCTCAAGTATACAGGCAAAAAGGCAGTATCTCGCCTCACCCCTGTTGCAAGTTTCATGGCCGACACTCCTGTAACAAAAGGAAGATTAACAAGACAAAAAAAAAAAGGGACAAGTTTATTTAATATAAGATTTACTTGCACATGAACCTTCAGAAATGAAGGTTCAAAGGTGTAGAGACAACTGTTTATTTTGCTGAAGAATGGATAGTTGTGTAGAGGTGTGATCGGACAGAAATGGGTGTGATTCAACAGGAATAAGCTGGGGCAAGGTAGCAAGCCTTGTTTGTGAAGATTCTTCTTGGCCTCTCTGTGCATAAATTTTTCCTTCCAGGTATAGGGCAGGGCCTTATTTGAATGAGGGTCTTAAGACCCTACTTTACCAGAAAGTAGGTCAGAGAATTCTTTTTATGGTTTCAGGGAAGAAAGGTGTGAGAAGGTCGGAGAAATGACTTTCCTGCTTCTATGTTTTTTCTCCAATTCCTTCAGCTTAAAATACTCAGTAAGCCAAGGTACCATGTTGGGGGTATCTGGTCAAGGGAATGCCAGGTTCTGATCAAGATTGCAAGCTGAGTGGGAGGTGTGGGTTTCTTGGATGCAACAGAGAATGGGGACCTTGAATGCAAATGTTAGCGACCTGACAGAACATCTCTTTTGATCTTCCACAGAAGATCAAATGTTATCTTTTGTTCAGCTAGAAGACTAAATGCAATGTCCCATTCCACCTGTTTCTATCCTTCCACATCTTACACTTATACATGATATGTTTGCTGTTATTTAAATAGACCAAAGTGGGAGTTACAAGGGAAATCTAAGAAATATTTAAAATATATTAGTTTAGTTTTTCTTCTCCCTGCTGAATTTCTGCAAGACTTTTTTATTGCACCAGTTCTTTCGAAGGTCCAGTGAGTATTTGATTTCATTAAAAAAGCCCACAAACACCTGTGTTCTTTAAGAATTCTGATATTAGAGTGTCAAGAATTATCAGAAGTCTGAGATATTTCTTGAAAGATATTATTACATTGATGATCTTATTCCATATTTAAGGCATAACAATTTAGGGCCTATTTCTTGTAGTAGGGATAAAATGGAAGTAATTTAAACGTCTGTCAATGGAAAAAGCAGAAATAAAAATGTGTTTTTGTCATATGATGAAGTATGATTCAGCATTTTAATGGAGTAGGTCTCTGTGTAGCAACCCGTACAGGTCTCCACAAAGTGAGGAAGATAGAAAGATAGATTGTAATAAAATAGATATGTAGAGACATATAATTTTTAAATGCATAAAAAACTCAAAAAAAAATTGGGAAGGAGAAAATAAACAACCTCACCCCAAAGATGGGCAAAAGATATAAACAATTTTCTCAAAAGAGGATAAACTAATGGACAACAAACACATGAAAAAGTGTTCAATGTCACGACTCATCAGAGGAATACATTTAAAACCACAAAGAGATACCACCTTACCCCTGGAGGAATGGTCATTATCAAAACATCAAAAAACAATAGATATAGGCATAAATGCAGAGAAATATGAATGCTTATACACTGTAGTGGGAATGGGAGCTACTCCAACTCCTATGGAAAACAGTCTGGAGATTCCTCAGAGAGATAAATGTAGACCTACCATTTGATCCAGCAAGCCCACTATTGGGTAGTTACTTAACAGAAAAGAAATAATTTTTTTTTGAGACAGAGCCTCAAGCTGTCACCCTGGGTAGAGTGCTGTGGCATCACAGCTCACAGCAACCTCCAATTCCTGGGCTCAAGCGAGTCTCTTGCCTCCGCCTCCCAAGTAACTGGGACTACAGGCGCCTGCCACAACGCCCGGCCATTTTTTGGTTGCCGCCGTCATTGTTGTTTGGCGGGCCCGGGCTGGATTGGAACCTGCCAGCTCAGGTGTACGTGGCTGGTGCCTTAGCCTGTTGAGCCACAGGCACTGAGCCTCTTTCATATTTTTAAGACTTTATTAAAGCTAGAGCTTTATTATTCTTGGGGATAGTCTAAAGCGCATTCTCCCCAGCTGCGTTTGATCATACAAATTAAAGCAACAGCAGTTTGAACCTCAAGGGCATTTGGTGATTTGTCCTTCAAATCAGATTCTTTACTATTCCTTCACCTTAGTCCTGTCCCCAGATATGGTTTAAGACATTATGAAAATAAGAAGCAGTCAGACCTTCCTTAACTTCTTGAGAGTATTGACCCACATATCATCTGCTTTGCCACCAGAATATTCAGATACATGTCATAAAGATGTAAAACAGCTTAAATCATAGGAGACAAATTTAAGTGCCTTTCATTCTTGGATTAACATAAGAGTAGAACTGAGTATCAGAGCATTTTCTGTTTGTATAAAACCTGTGAAGCTGTTACTGTGCCAGCGTTTCTTTGCACCTTTTGCTGAAAGATGTCACTTTTTCTGGCATTGTATCAACTTCAATAATAGATCTAAGAGTTCTGACAGTTTTTCAAGCTACAAGATGTTTGAGATGATTCGGAACCTCTTGTCTTCTGATTTTTCAGTTTTCTGAGGACAGCTTCCCATTGAGTACTGTCAATACAGTATTGAGAAGTGACTGGGATTCAAACCATCTCCCTAATGTACCATTGGCTTCCAGTCCATTTCCATGAGTCATCTGAGATTGAGCTTTGAGGAGATTACTTAGAGATTTACACAGATGGGTAGTGAAATTAGCCCAGGGATTTGCGTTGTACTTTTCATTCTTATAGATTTCGGCAAAATCCAGAGATATCTGGAAGAACACATTGGTTCCAGGCAGACAGCACACAGGAGGAATTATCATCTTAAGATTTCTTCTCGGCTCGGCGCCTGTGGCTCAACGGGCTAAGGCTCCAGCCACGTACACCTGAGCTGGCAGGTTTGAATCCAGCCCAGACCCGCCAAACAACAATGATAGCTGCAACCAAAAAATGGCTGGGCATTGTGGCGGGCCCCTGTAGTCCCACCTACTTGGGAGGTGGAAGCAAGAGACTCGCTTGAGCCCAGGAATTGGAGGTTACTGTGAGCTATGATGCCACGGCACTCTATCCAGGGTGACAGCTTAAGGCTCTGTCTTAAAAACAATTAAAAAAAAAAAAGATTTCTTCTCATTTCTCAGACTTCATGCCAGGTCTAGGCCCTCACATGTCCCTGAAAAAATAGTTGATATGTGAATTCCGTTTCTGTCAGGAATGGTGGCACATGCCTAGAGTCCCAGTTATTTGTGGGGCTGTGGGCAGGAGGATCACTTGAGCTTGAGTTTGAGTCTGTCTCTAAAAAAAGTCCACAAGAAGGTATACTCCTGCCTTGTAAGCAGACAACAAATACTGTATTTCTGCCAAAGCATCTTTGTTCCAAATATTTTGCATGTAGTGGTTATTCAGGTTATGAGAGGGAAGGCATAGACTTGAGTTAGGCTGAGTATGTTGACATTCTGAATTAAGATCACGTGTGCTTCCAAACACATTTTTTTTTTTTTTTAGCCCTATCTTTGCTGTTCCACTGTGTGAACTAACTTTTCTGGTCTGTCAGTTCAGATGCAGTGTTGAATCTTTTTGTTTTGAGAAAAGTATCACATGGGTAAGTCCATTGTTAAATCATGGGACTCTATTAAAAATGTAGTGATTGGCTCGGAGCATGTGGTTCAAGCAGTTAAGCCGCCAGCCACGTACACCTGAGCTGGCGGGTTTAAATCCAGCCCCGGCCCGCCAAACAACAATGACGGCTGCAACCAAAAAATGGCCGGGCGTTGTGGCGGGCGCCTGTAGTCCCAGCTACTTGGGAGGCGGAGGCAAGAGACTCACTTGAGCCCAGGAACTGGAGGTTGCTGTGAGCTGTGATGCCACAGCACCCTATCCAGGGTGACAGCTTGAGGCTCTGTCTCAAAAAAAAAAAAAAACAGTTGTAGTGATTGTGTACCATGGGCAAGTCTTTGGGCTATACTGTGGTTGAGTCAAGAGTAAGACATGGGCCCTGCATACAGTAAGTTCCAGGACAACAGAGGAAGTAAAAAGAACCCCTTCTCCTAAATTAGCACTGAAAGTACTCCCTAAATCTATCAAAATTTTAAAAGGGGGTGATTTTTTAAAAGATCTCCTCACTGGTATGAGCGGCACTCAGCCATGCCCTCTATGACATGAAACTGACTGATGGGAGTCAAGACCACACTGTCTGGGCAGGATTAGGCTTTACACCAAATGTATAGTAATAACGTCAGTAAAGTAGTGTTCAGGAGGAGATGGCTGAAATGTCATTGTGACGTTGGTAACATCTTGGTAGTAACAATCCCAGTGTGACTTAGTGTGATATTGTGCATGTAATCTGTATTGTCTTGGGGATAGTCTGAAAAGCACACTCTCTGGCAGTACCTTGCCCTAATGGCCTAGGATCCAAAGCAAAGAGAAATCAGTGGTTCTTTTGGTCTGGAACTATAGTGATCCTGGTGGCAACAGAGAAATCTCCCAGGGGATTCTGATTAGCATCTTCTACAGTTTTCCAGTAGATGCAGCTGCCAGTACTGATTTGCCCCCTTCTAGGGAGCTGCAGCTGGCAGAGGGAGACAACGAGTCCAGCGTTCTCTCTGATGTCCTTTCTCAGGGTGGAGTCAGCAGCCCCTGTCAGAAGCTAGTTCCTGCTCGCCTTCCTCTGCTCCCTAAAAGCCTGAGGTTGATGCACCTCAGCAACAGAGAGGGGACCAAGGTCATGGTAAAGCTGCCCTCCTGATAGCTGTTGTGATGCCAGGATTATGCCACCAAAGCCCCATGTTGGGGTGGGACTGGGAGAGCCCAGAAGCCTGCAGGGAGCCCACATACCAGGATCTAGGAAGAAACCACTAGTCTCTGAGTTGTGAGGAGCCTCTTGTGTGTTTTGGCTGCTACTATCAGTGTGTCATTCACTTTGATTTAGCTTTAAGTAAAAGACGAGTTATTTTGCTTTAAATACTGTCAAATTAGGACATCATAACTCAAATTAATGACCTGGTGAAGGCAGAGCTGGAAGCTTTCCCCAAAAGCATAATAGCACAGGTGACATTTTGCTATTGTTTAATGGTAAGCAAAGGAAAGGGGGATTGTGGCTTTGTTTCTTTTCTGGGAAGTTCTCACCGCTATACAGAAAAAAATCATATTCTCATAGACTTCTCAAAGTGATACCTTTGTAGCTGCAGGCTGAGGGGAGTAATGGTATACATAGTCCGTGATGCTATCCAAAGAAAAAGGGGAACCCTGATCTATTGAGAGTTGATGATATAACAAAGGGGGCATTATTCCCCTTAGAAGTCTCAAGTCTCAAATGTGAAAGGGTTCTGAACACCTTTTTTTCCTCAAAGATCTGACTCTTTTCCAGTAAGTGGTTCTGTGATCCAGTTGATGTTATTGACTTTATCAAGCAATAGCCATAGGGTGTAGAAAGGTTTGGAGACATAGGGACTTAAATATCCACAGAGACCTAGAGCTTATGCAAGGAAAAGCATTTTTCTCCTGAAAGTCTTAGGTTCCCTTCAAAGCAGAACCCAAGGTAAGGATTTTGAGTTTAGAGAATTTATTTGGGAAATGATCCCAGGAAGCAGGAGTGAGGGGTGGGAAAAATGAGACAAGGAAAGAAGAAAAGCCAATACAAGAGTGTGTTTCAAAGGCTATGAGGGCTCAGTGCCAAGACTTCAGAGAAGCATCAGAGCACCTCACAGAGTTGCCTGTGTAAGGATACGAGACAGGGCTACTTATCCTGCAGCTTCTGTCCCCCTGAAGGAGTCCCCAATGATAGGAACCCTGCCACTTATCTGGGCAGTACCAGAGAGCTTCAGGTATGTGCTTTGGGGGCAATGTCATGGATGATGAGTCTTTGCTTGCCCAGAACTGTCCAGTGCAGCTGCAGCTGAAGTTGAGTCCACAGCATTTAAAGACAGGCTCCGACAGGGCGGCGCCTGTGGCTCATCAAGTAGGGTGCCAGCCCCATATACCGAAGATGGCATGTTCAAACCCAGCCTCGACTGAACTACAAAACAGAAAAATAGCCGGACATTGTGGCAGGCGCCTGTAGTCCCAGCTACTTGGGAGGCTGAGGCAAGAGAATCGCCTAAACCCAGGAGTTGGAGGTTGCTGTGAGCTGTGTGACGCCATGGCACCCATAAAGTGAGACTCTGTCTCTACAAAAAAAGAAAGTAATAAAGACAGGCTCTGAGACTTCACTTAGAAAGAGCTGGGTATGACAGAAACACCACTGGGGGCACCTGATCCAAAGAGGGAGGACTCAGGGAGTGCTTCCTGGAGGAAGTGGAGGTTTTTTGGTTGTTGTTTTTTATTTTTTTTATTTTTTTTTTTGAGACAGAGCCTCAAGCTGTCACCCTGGATAGAGTGCTATGCTGTTATAGCTCACAGCAACCTCCAATTCCTGGGCTCAAGCGGAGCTGGGTATGACAGAAACACCACTGGGGGCACCTGATCCAAAGAGGGAGGACTCAGGGAGTGCTTCCTGGAGGAAGTGGAGGTTTTTTGGTTGTTGTTTTTTATTTTTTTTTTGAGACAGAGCCTCAAGCTGTCACCCTGGATAGAGTGCTATGCTGTTATAGCTCACAGCAACCTCCAATTCCTGGGCTCAAGCGAGTCTCTTGCCTCCGCCTCCCAAGTAGCTGGGACTATAGGCGCCCGCCACAACACCCGGCCATTTTTTGGTTGCAGCTGTCGTTGTTTGGCGGGCCCGGGCTGGATTCGAACCTACCAGCTCAGGTGTACATGGCTGGCACCTTAGCCCGTTGAGCCACAGGCGCCGAGCCTGGTTGTTGTTTTTTAGAGACAGAGTCTCACTTTGTCGCCCTCGGTAGAGTGTTGTGGTGTCACAGCTCACAGCAACTACCAGCTCTTGGGCTTAGGTGATTCTCTTACCTCAGCCTCCCGGGTAGCTGGGACTATAGGCGCCCGCCACAATGCCTGGGTATTTTTTTGTTGCAGTTTGGCCGGGGCTGGGTTCGAACCCACAACCTTCGGTATATGGGGCTGGTGTCCTACTCACCAAGCCACAGACGCCACACACAGTTTTTTTGTTGTTGTTTTTGTTTTTAAGAGATGAGGTTTCTCTTTCCTTAACCAGGCTGGAATATACTGGTGTGATCATAGCTCACTGCACCCCCAAACTCCTGGGCTCAGATGATCCTCCTGCTTCAGCCTCTCAGGTATCTAGGACTACAGGTGCAAATTTTTTATGTATTTTGTAGAGATGAGGTCTCAATATATTGCCCTGAATAGTCTTGAACTTCTGACCTCAAATGATCCTCTAGCCTCACCCTCCCAAAGGACTGGGCTGGGCTGGGCTGGGATTAAAGGTGTGAGCCCCAGTGCCTGATCAGGAAGTGGTTTTTAAGCTGAGACAAGACTATTGAATGAGAGGAGGCAGATAGAGGTGAACTATAAGTTCAGGACTGTGTGTTGGGAGCACAGATTATAATGATAAATGCAGCAAGTAAAGAAGTTTAGACTTTATTATAAGGGTGATTAAGTGAACAGGCATGTAAACAGAGACACTTGATAAGTAAGCTTTGCATTTTGTAAAATTCTTCCATGTCAATAGATGCCAACAAACATGTGTTGAATGAGGGAATTAGGCACCCTACTCCTTGAGCCACAGGCGCCACCCTAACGTTCCATTTCTTACATGCTAGTAGACAACTTCTTTTAGTTTCATGAACAGACTGAACCTTCCCCTCATACCACCATCTTAACAAATACATTCTGTTTTTCTTATTTTAGTTCACACAGTTAACATTAATTGGAAACGTTTGGCCTGCAAAGACTTGAATTTGAGCATTCGGGGTTTCTCCCACAGTCTGCAATAGCATCTCCAGCAAGTAGAGCACAGGTGGTGTGTTCCCTGCTTTCAGAGTGAGGAATGTTCTCCATCTCCTGGAAAAAGCCAGGACCTAACTCACAGGAGTTGAAAGGAAAGTTATTTTAGAGCCCTTTCATAGTACTGTAACTTCTTGCTCATTCGTGTTGGGAGCTGGTTTGCTTATTTTATTTATTTTTTTTTTTTGAGACAGAGCCTCAAGCTGTCACCCTGGGTAGAATGCCGTGGCATCACAGCTCACAGCAACCTCCAACTCCTGGGCTCAAACGAGTCTTCTGCCTCCACCTCCCAAGTAGCTGGGTCTACAGGGGCATGCCATAACGCCCAGCCATTTTTTGGTTGCAGCCGTCATTGTTGTTTGGTGGGCCCAGGCTGGATTTGAACCCGCCAGCTCAGCTGTACGTGGCTGGCGCCTTAGCCAGGGAGCTGGTTTGCTTTACAGCAGTTCTCAGCCTGTGGGTCGCGACCCCTTTGTAACAATTAAAATACCTCGGGGGCTCGGCGCGGGGGGCTCAGCGGGCTCAGGCGCCAGCCACGTAAATCTGAGCTGGCGGGTTCGAATGCAGCCTGGGCCCG